>VZTG01000774.1:139267-226745 GCA_013397845.1 Melanocharis versteri | reverse complement strand
CGGGCTCGGGCTCGGGATCGGGCTCGGGCTCGGGATCGGGATCGGGATCGGGATCGGGCTGGAGGCGGGGGAGGGCCGGCCCCTGCCCGCCCTGCGCTCCGCTCGCTCCCGGCCGCTCCCCGCGCCGCTCCCCGGGCCGGAGGGGCTGCCTCGGCCTGACCCTCGCGCGCGCTCGCGTTTCTCCCAGCGCCTGCTCAGGAGTCAGAGTTACTTTTGCGGTGCTGTCAGGGCTTTGGATGCTTTGGTAAAATCGTTGTGGTTCCTGTTCCCCAGCAGCCGCGCTGTTGTGTGTTCTTGCACCGTTTCTGTCGCTGTCCAGATGGAGAGCAGGGAACGTGTAGCAAGGAGGAATGAAGTCAGGAGTGGTGGAAGTATGACAGCCAGGAGGGAGAACTGATAAATCCTAGAAGAAGCTTGAAAGGGTAAAGTTGGGTCCGGTGGGAGCTTAATAAGTGGAAGCAGCAGGTTTGTGAATGAAATATAGAAGGACTTGAAGAACAGTTTGAGATGGGAGGAGTTTGAGAAAATTGAGTTGGTGTGGAGGAAGTGTTACAAACGGAAGCAAACGAGAGAGATGAGTTGCCTGTATGTTCTCTGGTAGAAATAAACACATCCTTAGACCCAGCTGTATGCAAAGGCCTAATAAGGACTTTCAGCCTGCAGTTACACTGTTAGTAAGTCTTTAAGTGACATCTTCGTCTTAATTTTCAAAAGCCGTTTAATCATCATTATTGCTTTCCCTATGACCACACTATTTCTTCCATTCCTGTGAGAGTTTAAATTCCTTACTTGCTCCTCTGTCACTTTACTGAAGTCTGTGCAGTGCCCTTGTTGCAGGAGTGACTTTCTGTAGGGTGTAACAAGATGCAGCAAGGAGGAGCAATAGTTGCTGGAGCCTTCTTTACTATTGTTAGTAAAAAGGAAGTAAATGCAGTGATGAGCACTTTAATTTTAGCACTCAAGTTTATACAAGTGACCATTACAATTAGATGTAATCCACACCTACTCTTTCTCTCTGTAGAGCCTGTGTATTGTAGTGGCCTTTCACTTTGTGTCAAGACACATAAAATTATAACAATAAGTTCATATTTAATTTTGAAAATTAAATTTATAAATGTGTGAAGATTACTATGTATGTTTAGCATTTAAGAAGAAATGATGGTGAATAAATGACTTCCTCCAGAGCTGTGCTAATTCTTCTTGTCAAAAGAGTAGTTATGGCAAACCAGCTGGTTTCTTCTGTAGCAGTGCTGAATCTTGCTAAATGTCATTTGCATAGTTTGGGTCATTTAAATGGAGTGGTATTTTATTGCTGGAGTAAGCCATATAACATTTGCAAAGTCAGTGGTTTAAGTCTTTACGCATTAAACATCTCATTTTTCCACTTCTGTTCACTTTCTAGTGTTCTTGGGTTACAGAGTCCTTTTTGAGATGGTAGAGTGATAGGCATTATACTGGAATATAGAGGTGTAGAGTCTGAGAATGGTTTGGATTGGAAGGGACCTTAAAATTAATCCAGTTCTTAATATATGACCTATCTTAATATATTACAGAGGTTTTCTCCATTTCTGCATTAACACTACACGCTTTTTGTTTCTTTAAGTAATTCAACATGTAGAATGTCTGTTTTTATTTTATCTGCTGAACTAGACAAAACGTTTTGTGTCAGGATTAATATGTAGGGAGATGGGGATAAGAGCAGCAGTAAATAGAGAGTTTGTTTGGTGATTCCTGATAAATACATCATTCTGTATTGTTACTTTTTTGTTTCGTGTACTAGACAATCCTGACAATATTTGCATTAGCTTTCGATAAACATTAAGTTCCTTAAACATCTGAAGGGTAACCATCAAAACCAGTAGCATTACTAAATTATTTGAGCTTAACTTAAGCATGTTGTGGTTCACTAGTAATCATGGTAGCTCTACTTACCCAGACAAACATTATTTCACTGTTTTAGGCTTATTTGGTTTTGTTTTAGAAATACGTTGTCATTAAAAAACCCGTGAAATTATTTTTTTTCTTTTCCTGCTGCAAATTAGTGGGGAATTATTAGGAGATGGGATGAAACAGTATAGAAGGATAGGAGTTCCGTACAGGATCTTAAACAGGTATTCCCTGCAAAAGAAAGGAAAAGGTATGGTGTTTTAAAGGGTTCCTTGTGTGCTAGTTAGATGTGATGGGTGGAGAAAGGTTGTATTGTTGAGAAACAGGACACCATGGAAAGCAAAACTTAGATTAACAATTCCTTTCAGTGTCTGACAAGATCATTAGGTTCAAGTTATGTTGTAGTGAAGAGGCTACTTTCAGCTTGCAACATGAACTTTGATTATTTTAAGTCTCATTAATGCTGTTGGCTAGGGAAGGGGCAGAACTCGGAAGCCCTCCTTTGGAGAGGTGTGTTCCCCTTGGTTCAAACCTCTCTCCCAAATGTTCTTTCTGAGATTATTTGTGTGAAATTCATCTCTTGAAATCAGTGTCTAACATGTACATCTGATCTGGTTTTAGGATGATTTCTCTCCAGAGTTTATTTTTGAATGGAAGTGCACTCCTTCCCAGTAGAAGATGGTGATCCTAATGTATGATCATGGAGAAGGGGATAAGTTCAGTAGAAGTGTTACCTTCCGAATCATCTCAGGTTACAGCTGTAAAAGTGGTGGTCAAAGAGCCCGAAACAAAGCAAGCCCAAAGAGGGAAACGAGTGGGATTTGTGCTTGTCCATGCAGGTAAGATGTGGAAGCAGAACAGCTGGAATGGAAATAATGCATATTTTGATTTCAAACTAGATACCAACAAAAATTTTATAGTGGCTTTGGACTACTAATGTGCTAATAAAGTGCCATTAACTCTGTGTGCAAGTCTGGGAATGGGGAGTTTGATTGCAAGTTGCATTGGAAACTCTTAATAAAAATGTAGCTATTTGGGTGTTCTGGATGGTATTTTTTTTCTCCTTGACAAAGAAAACTCCTGAATTTAAATGATTATAAAATGTCTTATTCTGCAGTTGTCTGCTAAGCTTGGCAGACCTACAGAATGAGGGAGATATTTCAGTCTGTTTCTTTATCTATGGAAGGATCAAATACAGTCATTTCATTAGTGATGGTTTCTTGTCTAGTTTGTCCATGAGGACAGTCCAGCTAAGACCTTCTGAAACCTCCTTGGGCTGTGTGTTGCAGAACTCTTTTTATCCTTCTGACATTTTTCTTCCAAGTCTATTTTTTTGATCTTGTTCATGTTTAAGTGAGTTACTCTTTGTTCTTTCCACATGTAATGAAGGGCTCCTCTACTCAGATCTGATACAAGAATTATTTGTTGTGTGTGTCTTGCTCATAAATTCTTTTCTCATAGGTTCTTTATTAAATACTATGAATCATGAAGTTAACAATGCTTATATATGGGTGTATATTTGTTTTTAGCATCTGTGTGAGGACATAAGCTGAAATAGAGGAAAGTGGCCTGGTGATGCCTAAAATATTTGAAAAGCCAACATGTTACTTGCTTTATAAAATCATTAAGGTTAAAAAAAACCCAAACCCCAAACCTCAAATAATTTATTCTGGGTTGATATTTGATGACGCTGGTATTCTATTTTAAGGGCGAATGGAATTGCTCAATATAGTGTCCTTTAATGGGTCACTTTGGTAGTAGTGTTAAAGCTTATTTTATTGGAGTTTCTCGAAATTATTATTTCTAAAGGTAAGCAAATGCAAGTTGAGATAAATTACAAGCACATTTTTTAGTGCAAAACCTGGTAAAACAGAAGTAGATTTTAAATATCAGTGTGCCACTCTTGTTTTTCTGATGCTGCATTTAGTTGAATGGTGGCATTGATAAATTTTTTAAGGTATGGAAGTAGAGGCAGTGGCTTCAAAATAGGGCGGAATGGTTCAATGCAGTGGGATAGATATAAAGACTGAAAATAAGAAAAAGGTGAAAAATCTGTATGATCTTCATTACAAGGACCTCCTTGTTCTGAATCAGGAATAACAAGCTCTAAAAATGTGGTGTAAACATGAGAAAATGAGCAGAATGGTAATTGTGGTAAAAAGAAAATCAGAGTTTGATTTAAAACTGAGGGTTTTGCCCAATAATGGACAGTAAAGAAAAAAGCTATGCTGGAAATCCTCCAAGAATGAGTGAAACTGGAATCTCTTGGAATGTGTTTATAGGAAGAGATTGATGCTGATATTTATACCTGCGTGCTTCTGGATATATGATCTGTATCCTGTATTTTACTGAGTGTGTTTGATTCTATGTTGGAATGCATCAAGTTGTCAATCATTGATGCAAAAGGGACATGCCAATGTCATCCAGAATAAGGAACTGTATCTGCCTGTGTCTTGAATCTCTATGTGAACTACAGGCTGTAGTTTGCCAGGTACTATAATTTCCTTTCCTTTTGCTTCAATTGCAGGTGCAGGTTATCATTCCGAATCCAAAGCTAAGGAGTACAAGCATGTGTGCAAAAGAGCCTGCCAGAAGGTGTGTGTTACCAGCTCCAGCAGTCCTGTACTGGGTACACAAGAAATACCTTTGGTAGCATTGTCCCTTCAGTAGGAATGGACATGTCTGGACTTAGCTGCTCGGGCTGTGTGTGTTTGTAGAGGGAAACCAGGGGAAACAGAGCAGGAACAGTTAACGTGATACAGAGACAGGACAGTGTGTGGCCATGAGATGCAGCAGCATTCTTATCAGTGCTGGTAAATAGCAGACACCAAAAGAACAGTTTGAGAGCAACAGTAGGTCACAGTGGTACCTACAAGGAGTATTCCTACAGCTTCCTGCACTTCCCTGGAGTTTCTGGAGCTAAATATGGTGTCTGTATTTTGGTTTCATCCGTGTCCACTCTTTGGATTTTATTTAAACTCTAGCATCCAAGTTGCTCTGTGAACACAAGGGTTTCTAGAATTATTTTCTTCTTGTTAGGTCTTACCCTCTTAATAGGAAGAGAGGTAGAAACAGGAAAAACAAAACAACAAAAAAAATCAAAGCTGGAAAGGGAGGAATGGCAAGACTTTCATTTCCATTGAAACTAACATGTTTTCATCTCTTCCAAGAACTTTACTTTGGAACTGGCAAGTCTTGTCTTTTAAGTGTTGAATGAGTAGCTGGAAGACCTCTTTCTAAAATTTTTAATGTCTTTTGCTCTCTCCAGGGAGAAGGAGCTTGGGAGCTTGGCAGGATTTTTAGAAGAGTCTCAGAGTTGGTCTCTGATAATTATCACTTTGTGTTACAGTTTGTTGCTCAATCCTAATACCAATCTAATTTTGTAATGAGAGGCCTCACAAATCATCCGAACTTAACACTGGCTTTAATAGCCCTGGTGAAAGTCATTTTCCAGCTGGTTATGTGAGATCTGCTGTTGAATTCAAGTCCAGTTTGAGATTCTGTGTAGCTACTCTTGAGTTGAGCAGCCAACATCAATAACTTCTGTGAAGAACAAACAATTTCAGGTTTGTCTTGCAGCCAGAGTTGTTTTCTGGGGTTTCCTGAGAAAGCTTGACTGTAACATCTTGTTCAGTATGGATCTAATAAATACTATTAGGCTCTAGAAGTTCATTGTTGTTGTGTATATAATTTGAAGGTGACATTTTCTTACTTGATTTGTGTTGGCTTTTAGATGAGGTTGTGAAATTCTCTTCAATTTTATAATAATTGGTACTAGAAATTTTTGTTGAAACTTGGAAGAAAAATTCGAAACTTGTTGACTGAAACATTTGGTGTTTGAGGACATCAAGTATAAGAAGTTATTTTGATATAAATTTGACTATGCAGAAATCTGCTACTAAATGCAGCGTCACAATGTCATAGTAGTAAAATCACACCTTCAGATCTGCCCTCACATGGTTCATACTGACTTTTTCCAGTGCCTCTTGTTCTTACACCCTCTTACATTTTAAACTAATTTGGTGAAGACTTTGTTTTATACAGGACTAGGAAAATGTAGGGCTCAGTCACAGTATAATAGAATTTCCTAATCATCAGCTAAAACTTCTGTTTTACAGGCAATTGAAAAGCTACAGGCTGGTGCTCTTGCAACAGATGCAGTGACTGCAGCACTTATAGAATTAGAGGTATGAATTTGTGACTAGCAGTAAATATGTCTCTTAGGTAAATCTTGACAGACTTTTCTGTAGGGGGGTATTAAATGAGAAATTCCAGTGCACTTTTGTTTTTGTGCTACACTAATTTTAGCTTTGCTTTTCCACTATATTTTGGTGTAAATGTGTTTAAATACCTTATAAAAATGCAAACTGAATAGAAGTTTTCTAGTTTGTGCAATTTGGTTGTCATCTTAGGTATGCCTTGTCAGATAGTCTTTACCCTTCAAGAATAAATGCAGTGATTAAAGACTTTTTGAACACTTTGTAAGGAACTTTTTTTCTGACTTGCTGAGCTAGAGACAGATTGGTCTGGCTCTGCTTCTTAGAGAGGGGAAAAAATATGCTACTGGTTCTGATTCTTATGACAAAATACGTGCAGAGGAATAGGGCAAGTAATGCTTTTATTTCGAAACAGTACTTGTTAATTAAGATAAAACATCTTGATGAGCAGCTCTTTGTGAGGTTTTTGGAAAAGTGTCTTTTTGGAGTGAAGAGATTTTTATAGCATCTGCTTCAGTGAAGGTCCCCATGAAATAATGTAGAAGTGAGTAAAGCTAAACCTTTCTGGGAGATAAATAAGGCAGTTTGGTCGTTGTCCCAGATCCACTAATCCCTCATGACAGTAATGATGGAAACAGGTATTCCTCTTCTCCTGCAGGTAGTAATTGCTTCTTCCTCTCCAACTTTATTAGTAAAAAAAAGGAAGGCAAGGTAAGTGTTGGGCTGTAAAAATAATTTCCTGCGTTTGGAATTTATGGTAGTATTCCAAGAGGATTAGCAGTGGGTTTGCTTACGCAGATGTTGGGAAAGTGTTCATTAATGTACTTGGTGGGGTTAGCATAAGGCAGGCAGTAAGTGCATGCTTCAGTATGTGTTAGACATGCTGACTGGGAGCCAAGGGTTCAGTCACACTGTGAATTTGGCAAGTGCCTTGGCTTTTAGCACTCCTGTGGGTCTCCCTGAGCCCTTCAAATATGCTTTCATGTGTTATCTTACACATTAGGGTATAGCTCGCAGAAAGCAGCGGGTATCTCTCTCATGGAATTATTTACGATGCACTTCCCTGAGCTCGCTGAGGCTGCTCTTACTCCATGAGGCTGGTTTGTGTGTCAGCTCCCTCCTCAGTGGAAAACAAAAATAAAAATCTACTTTGGGTTGTGATTTTTGTCGTGTTTCTGAGCTACAGAGGAAAACAGAGTATTTTGAAAAGTTTAACCGAACAGTTATAGATCTCTTTGCAGCTGTGTCTGGGGTAAATATTTTATATGTTTTGTTATCCCCAAGAGACTTTTCTGTTACTTTAGTAGATTTAAATACTCTGAAGTAGCTTCTGTAGAACAAGTTATGGCTTTAAGATGAAATGAAAAAGTTTTTTTCAATTACTCCAATCAGAAACCTTTTTCTCCTTATCTGTCTTGCTACTACTGTGCTGATGCCTGCCATCATTCCACTTTCTGGTTCTGCAGTTGTCTTAGGAAGTATTTTTATGTGTTCTGTTGCACAAAACCTTTTTTTTTTCTTTTTTCCTGTTTTTAAGATAAAATGTTATTTTGTTCAGGTTGTGCTGCAGTCACTAATGTAATTATTTGCTTTCATTTTTTCATTAAGTGATTTATATAATCTCTTAATTGAGGGTTCTGTCTGTTACTGAAATAGGGAATATTGGGTTTGAGATTTGGGCTTCTTTTAGATTAAAGTAGTTAGTTATGCAGTTACATTGTGGAAAGGTCACATTTATACTCAAAAAGTGGTGTGGTTTGCAGTGGCAATTTTCTGGATCTGCTGTGAGAAACTCCCAAGTGTTAGACTGTCAGCTTCCAAAATCTGGAAGGGTTTGTATCTACTCATACCTCGTTCTGAACACCACCTCCAGAAATCTCTGTCATTTCTGGAGCTGCATCTTCTGGTTTAGTACTAGTGGTTTTTCTGTTGCTCTGTGGAAAACAAACTGCATGTGGCAAGTCAACAAAGCAATCAAAATAGTTTTTCTTGTTAATTGCAAGATTTTAGGAGTAAAAATATAGCTTTGTGTTGACGGTCTCTCTAGTGAGCTGTCACTCCCTTTTGTTTATGCTTTAGCATAAACATAAAGCGTTTTAGCATTTGGAGTTGGCAAATACATAACAAAAATCTGTGTGAAGCTATGTTTGTTTTCTTGTCTCCCTGTAACACAAATGAAGATCTAGAACAACAGAAGATTGTATTAAATGATAACAGATTTCATTGTAAAGTAAACTGACTGTAACTTCTTGATGTTTTGGTTTCTGTAGGACACATTTCTATGAGTTTATCTGAAATATTTAATCCCTTTTACAGTTCTCTCAGGCTTTTAATGCTGTATTCCAAACATTTGTAGTCTTTGCGAGGCACAAATATCTTTTCGTGGAAATCTTGCAAAAGATGAATTTTTTTCCTCAGTTCCGCTCCATTACAGAACTCCTGTTACACAGGATTTCAGCTCATCCAAAAGGCATCACTTCAAAGACTTGTTGAGGCACAAGAGTTTCTCTTGATCTTTTATGAGCAAGCTGACAGTTTACTTGTGGTATGCTGTCTGTGTTACATTTTTTCAAACAAAACTCTTACTTCACGTCTTAAAGCTTTCTCTTACCTCCTTTGCTACAGGTTTACATGGTAAGTTAGAGATACCTTGTGGAGTAATTGCCAGGAAGTCTAATACTTTTTACACAATTGAAGACTTATATTTTGTTAAAATGCTTTGAATAGCCATTTGTTTGTCTTTTCTCTCTTCCTACTCTTCTGTGGTAGCAAGGCTTGCTGTTAACATGCAAAGCTAGGCTTGGTTTGCTTACTTGTCTTTTTCAGTTTCCTTAGAAACACAAAGGCTGATTGCTGCTTGTGGTTTTAAATAAAAGTATATTCCTGAAGATACCTTTTTCTCTTTTCCTGTCCTCTCTTTTCCTGGACTCATGCTTTGGTTGGGTTCTTCTCCGTTTTATGGTAGTCAGGTCTTGCAGTGCTGCATTTTTCTGTCGGAGGGTATGAAGAGACTTTAACTCAGGTCAGTTTATTTCTTCCCTCTTTGAAGGCATTCATGCTTCTATTTTAATGTTTCTGCATTCCTTGGAAGTTTTGAATTTTCATTTCAAAATACACCTTAATGTTCATACATTCATTATATTCCTCCACTTGTATATCAGACTCTTGAAATCTTTTGGTCAGACTGCAGAGATTCATGTTTTCAAAAAGAGATTGTATTTGTGTGGTGTATTTCATGTATTTGCTTATTCATAGAAGTAGGTGTGAATGTCTTGTTTCCATTTTTTTATAAAGGTTTTCCCCTACCTTATTTCAAAGGCTTTTATCTCACCTCAGAGACACTTAGGTAGTTATCAAGAATTCCATGGGTTCACACCCAGTTTCTCTAAAGCTGTTTTCAGATTGCCTTTCAGATGTGTGACGTTAAACCATCTTCCTCTTAGGAATTCTGAGACTGTTTTCTTAACTGAATGCGATCTGATTCTAAAACTAAGTGAAACTCCACAGAAATTTTGAGCAGATGCTTGGAATTTGATCTTCATTTTTTTTTACTGGAGAAGTTACTCATGTTGTGACTGATTGTGCTGGTAAGATTCCTTCTGAGTCCTAATATGAGAGTTACCCCACCAAAGAGATATCTGTAGTTTGGTGTGGAGTTCTTATTTATCAAAAATTCTGTAGTATTCTGATAAATATTCTGTAATGAGAAATAAATGGCATTCCCTTTGTCTTTAGATCCTCTGAGTAAATTACCACTTGGTGCATCCTTGAGGTTGTGCCAGTGAAGGTGCTATGCCAAAGCATGTAGTACATCTAGATCCTTAGAAATAGAGTGAACTCTGTATCCTGTATTTTTTCCCTACCCTCTTTTGATTATTACCTTTACCAGATGGTAGAGACCTTTCTGTCTTGAGTGCAGAGGGATTCTGGACAGTGTTACCTGGACTCCTCTGGTGGGTCCTTCTTACTCCCTTTATTTGGCCATGACATCAGCTCTTGAGATAACAGATGTCTCTGCTTTGTGGCAGTGACAAATCTGTGGAGCACAATATTTTTCCTCTTTGCCAATTCTTTTGAGTATAATGCACTGAGTGAATGTTTTTGGAGCAGAACATTAGAGATTTGTCTCCAGACTCGGGTCTTTGCACTCTGATTACCCAGGGGCAGAGGACTTGGACAGCACTGGGAGCAAGCATTGTTCATCCTAAGCATTCCTGGTTTTACTGTGTCTTCCAAGTGCCTTTCACTGTTTGCTTTCAATTCCTTCCTCCACTTCTCTGCTCCCTTTTTTTCTAAACTTCACTGACTTAATTTTCTTCATATTTGTAGAGCCTGGGGAGCAATGAAGCCAGTTAAGCCAGCGGCTACTCTGAGTCTTCTGCCTTTTCAAGGCCATCATCTGTTTTTAAACATATTTTCCCCTGTCCATCCCCTTTCTACAGAAAATTATTTGTGCACTCTAAACTGTAAATGTTTCATTATCCTAAAATCTTTTCAGATTTACTTATTTGCTATGAGGGGTAGCTGTCAAAATGAATAACAAAATGAATATACACAGCGAATTGGAAGAAGTGTTGTGGTGTAGAATAAAACGGGATGGGATAAAATGCTTCAGAAGGAAGAAGCAAAAAATGAAGCCCAGTTTCATGATTATGTATTAGTCAGGGATCTTGTATTCATGATTCTTCAGGAAGATGGTGTTTTGGTGACTCAAACACTTAGAACTCTTTACTCTCTGTAAATTAGAATCAACATCTTGCATAACAGATTTTGAATTTACTCACTACTTGCTCATTTGAAAGTTAATGAAAGCAAACTGACACCAGATTTATTTTTCATTTCTGTGTGCTCGTCTCTCTTTTATTTCTTTAAATTCATTGCAAATTAGTATGTGCAAACCCCAACTAGTTCACTTAACATGTAAGACAGAACTTTGAGCTGTTTCCAGTAATTTGTTTCCTGATTCAGCTTTTATTACTCATCAGTGAAATGAGATGTTGTACTTCTGCAGTATGTGTTCACAGGTGGTCTAGACAAACATTGTTCTTTGTCACATCAGGTTGTTACACTGTTGTAATTTAAACATAGGAAGCTCTGAAAGCATGCAGCATCTCTCTGGAATTGGATTTAGCTATTATTTTTCTTTGTCCTATATTCCTTTTGTGCTTGCATCTAGAAGAGGGGATTGTATTGAGCTGGCAGTGAGAGTGCTGAACTGAGCTACTTTGAAATTTTGTGGTTTTAAAGTCCTGGGGATGCTCTGGTGAAATGGAAGGGTAAAATGGGGTTTAGTTCTAGCACGCAGAACTTACTCTTTGAGATGCTTGGGTTTGTTAAAAGCCACAGAAGGTGTTAGCAAAAAAGGAGTTAGGTTTATGATGTTAAAATGTTGTTCCATACTTTCTATGAAATAAGTATTGGTTTTCAGTCAAGAAGCTTCCAGACCACAGTCCTTATGCTAATGGTCAAATAGAAATTTTACAAAGTTAATTGTTAGTGATGCCAGTTCTTAATTTCTGCATGTGGAGCTGCAGTCATGGGCTTAGATTGCTCAGAAAAAGGAAAGTTCTGTTTTGCTGCAATGGCATGCTTAGGAGTTTCAAAGGTAGACTGGTCTGTGCAGTGATTATAAGATGTTACTTGAATGTTACTTGTTGTGTTAAAGAACAAGTGAAGTGTGTACTTTGGAGAAGTGAGAAGTTTTCACTCTAAGGCTTTTGCTTGTGTAGAAATGATCATCTTAAATTGTTGGGTGATTGGTTTTTATATTAGTGCATTATTACATTTGAGATGTGTCACACCCTATAGAGGTGAAAGCTGTCCATTGTAGTAATTTTAGATACTCTGTTCAAATTGCCCTTGTTTTTGTTGTGGAAGATTAAACTACTAAAATAAGAAAATGCACTGCACCAAGGTCAGTGTCATCAGATCAGTTACACAGAGGTTTTGATCTAGTCTGTTATGGATGTGGCCTTACAGTGTTTTGTTCTTATTTTTAGGATTCTCCTTTTACAAATGCAGGATTGGGATCTAACCTAAACCTTCTGGGTGAGATAGAATGTGATGCCAGTATAATGGATGGAAAGTCACTGAATTTTGGAGCAGTTGGAGCACTGAGTGGTATGTTAACTATGTATTATAAAGCTTACTAGTGATTTAAGTGCAGAGATCAATTTTGGGGTTTTTTTGTTACTGTTTTGAAGCGGGACACATTGTAAATTCTTCCCTGTTTAAATAAATTGTGTTAATTTCTTTGTGTTACCTGTTGTCTTATTAGTTCACTGATAATCCTTTGACGTAGCACAATTGTGTGATACCGCACAGTATTCACAGTGGGACTGAGTTTGCTCAGATGAATTTGTAGAATGGTAGTTTTATAATAAAATTCAGTTGTTAAAAAATATCACAAGCGTTTAAATTGGGCTTTTTATTTGTTTTTGTGCTTAGGCATTTATTTGCATATGGGACTTATTTAATATGAGAACTAATGTGTTTCTCTCTTTTGTCTAGTTTTAGCTTTCAGTATAAAACAAATATAGATATAAAGTCCCAGACAGGGATTGTTGAGGTTTTATTCTAACTACATGAACAGCCTTAGCTGTTACTATTGAATAGCTTTCTGACAAGATTTCAAGCTTTGTTCTTTATCCTAGAATAGTTCTGAACGGTGGTAATAACTTCCTCATGTAGATTTAAATCCAAAATAAATAGTAATATTAAGTGTTTCAAGCCTTGTTTGTTACAAAACATATCCTTCCAACCATGGGGAAGGAGGAAATGAGAGAGTGAGACAGCTAAGCCTGAATCCTGTAATTTCTGTTCTGGCCAGATAGATCCAAATGAAAATTCCACTTAGAAAAATTAATGCTTATAAGCACCTTTGACCCTTAGATACAATAGATTTTACATGAGATTTCTGTGGTAGGAGATCACTCCTCCTATTTCAATATGGTTTGTTCTTTCTTTTAAAAAAAAGTGGGGGAGGTGTTGACTAGAAGGCTTTGTCACTACTGACAGCACGTGAAGGGAAAACTAGAAAAGTTGTTGCTACATTGAAACATAAGGTGTCTCTTAATGACCTGACACACCCTTGGAAATTAAAAGAAGCTGAGTTCCACTGCCAAAATGAACACTATAGTGCTATGAGGAAAAATATTTTAATGTTTTGTTCCCATTTTTTGCTAATTTGTCTTTTTTAGGGATCAAGAATCCAGTTTCGGTTGCAAATAGATTGTTGTGTGAAGGGCAGAAGGGGAAACTCTCTGCTGGCAGAATTCCACCTTGGTAATTGCTTTGTTCTGCTTGACTTTTCTTTGGTCTTTCGTCTCTACTGCATGGATGCAATATTTGAAGGTTTTATCTCACCCAGGAAGGCTGTTGCTGTTTTACATACCAGCGATAAATGTGCCTTTAAAAAGAATATAAGCTTTGTTCTCTGATCTTGAAATGTCTTATGCACTCAGTGGAAGGAAGTATTAGATATAGATGGCAGCATCATTTTGTGAGAGTTTCTGTCTGTGTGTTTATTTCCAGTTGTCGTACTTAATTCTTATGTTTGTTACTTCAGCCTTTCGAAAATCCCAAAAACCATCAAGATTAAAGAGAAATTGCACTGCCTTTGCCTCTGTCTACCTTTAACAAAAAGCAACAGTTTTTAATAAGTATAGAAAAAAAATCCTATTTTACTGCCTTTGTGGCTTTGTGGAAATGTGCAGTGTTTAGTAAGTTCCTCTTATTTTAAAGATAAATTTAATAATATTTACAACAAAAATGAAAACAAGCACTCCCTCATTGAGATGGATGTAAAACTTAGATGGAAGAGGTAAGTATTAAACGCATAATAACTTCAAATGTTATTGCCTCACTTTGGAAAGAATCCAAGAAATGTGTTAGAGTTGATTGCTCTTAAAATCGTGTTATTTTCATTAGCAGTTTAAATTGACAGGTAGAGAACTTGAATATTTCATTCGTATTAATTGACTGCTATCATCAGTTATCATACCTGTGGCAGAATTTGCTGCCCTTTGCCAACTAATGGTCAGTATTTGCAGAAGTATTAAATGAGCATTTATGTAGTTAAAAAAAAAATTAGGTTTGGATTCACAGATTTTACTTTCCTTACTGTAGTGTTCTGTAGAATTGGCCAAGTAGTCTGTAGTTGGATGGTGTAGTATTCCAGTTTAAACAGTGAGGATTTCAGTGTTCTGTCATGTGCAAAGAAAGTTCATAGATCAAAAAAAGCCACCTTGAAATCAAACCATCAACAGACAGATTTTGCATTTTAAACTCTTTTCTTTAGTGGATAAAGAACAGAGTAATTGTGGAGAGGTTTACTGAAGAATAGAAACTTTAATTTCAGTAGCTGTTAGTAGCTCATTTCTTTAGCTGTCAGAAGAAAATCACACTTTGCTGAGGTACTTTAGAGTGTGAAATGAGGTGGTTTTTTGGTGTTCCAGAAGTAGTACTGAAGTCAGCTATAGGAGCAAGCACTTGGCATTGTTTTACTTGTATCATCAGTGTTCTAGGATTATTGTGAGGAAGAGCACTCGGGTATTTTGCTGGGACTTTATGACCTAGTTTATGCTGCTATTATTTTAAAAATACTGAGTGGAAAAGGAACTGGAGCCTCTTGCCCTCCAAGGGCAAGATGAAATCTTTTGAGGATTGTGCAAGGCTAGCAGATGCTTTTAAAGACAGGGTAGCTCAAATCTCGAGGTGAGAGATGAGCTGCCTTTGGAGCCAACACGTGCAGTTTATTGTGCAAATGTTGTGCACTTGGCTTACCTGATAAATATTTTCATTTCCTTTTCTTCCCCTTCTGGATTTTGAATGCACATCTTATAAAGGCAAATTTTGTACCCTGGAAGCAGTCTGTACTAGTGGGATGTGGTGGGTTGTGCTTTGGGTTTGCTGTGGTGGATGCTTCTATACACACAGGGTATGCCAAGGGCAGGATGATAAAGCTCACGTACATAGAAGGTGATGATATGGAGGATTTTGTGCCTTCCCTTTCTGGCTGGCGTTGGCATGACACATTGTTTTGGGACTGAAATATATTCCTGCCCAAGCTGGGAATACTTAGAGTCAAATGACAACAGATTAGCCGTATTTTGGCATTTCTAGGAAGCGTCAGGATTCTAGTAAGTAATTTTTATTGCAAAGATACGCCATTTTCATCTTGTTTCTCATTGGCACATAGTGTATTGGGGAATCTTCCAGATACTGCTTAGCCTAAGAACCTGCTTGTTAAAGAAACCTGTGGTAGAGCCTGTTTCTATAACCTGATCTAAGCTAGCTTAATGTTTTCTGCCAAAAATGTTTGGCACATGACCAAACAGGAAAACTTCAGGAGCTGTGAGGTTAGTAAAAGTGGCATTAGGGAGTTTTTTCACTATGGAAGAACACATGGAGACAGTTTACTTGGCCTGTTTACCCCTGTGCAGCGTTCATTTTCATAGTGGCAGTTCAAAATTCAAAGAGGTATATTTCTGATTTTCAACAGAAGAAATTCCAGTGAGCGTGAATTAAGTTATTCAGAGATGGTGAGCTTATTGGGAAGGAGAGATCAAGTGTCTGAAGTGATGTATCTAATGTGCTGTAAATTGCTCTATAGAGTGTGTCCTTCTGGATCAATCTCTGGTTGTATTATTTAAAACACAGAATTCCAATACCCAAGTCAGAATTTAAAAAGTTTAGAGAAACCCTGAATGCATGGTGCATTTGTTGAAACCTCTAGGGTCCTGACATCTTTGTGTCACACTTCATTCAGCTTGGTGTTGTCAGGATTTTCTCTGATGCAGGAACAGAAAACATTTAACAGAAAACATTTATGTAAGTGTTACATAATCTCATGTAAGATATCCCTGTTCCTTGTATAACTTTTGCAAAAGAAAGCACTTTTGTAATTGCACTGTTACGAACTGGATGAACCTTTGGAAGCGGTCTTGGATCACAGGGTAATGGATTAGATGTTTTGTAGTAATAAGCTTGAAGATATTCTGTTTCCTACTCTGAAACCTTAACCTAAAGAAAAAGGCTTCTTTACATCTGTTTGCTCTTAAATATATGTTGGTAAGATTTGCAGGACAGCACGCACACACCTAAATGTCTCCTTTCTTAGAAGTCATTAGTAGTACTGACATGAAGTCCATGTCCATACTCCTTTTTCATATCCCTTTTATTAATAATAACCTATATGGGAAAGAATTCCTTCTTAGGTCCCCCCCTGCCCCCTTTGGACGTGCAGGAATTTGTAATTGCTTCACAGCTTTACAATATTGTGTGCAAGGTACAAACATTGTGTAACTTGTAGGGCAGTGCGTAGTCAAGAAAGTTCCCAGAGCGAGTGAAGACTTGCATCACCTTCTATCTCTGTTCTGTATTTCTTCAGAACAATTTCTTCTTTGTAACACTGATTTCAGAGTGATTGCTACATTTTATGATAAAAGCAGAGATCAATTTTGGGCGTTTTTAATAAGTATAGAATGTATGTCAAAGTGTATTTACTACAGTCAGGATCAGTGTATGTATATCGAAGTGTATTTACTACAATCAGGCCTTGAGCATGACCCAAACCTTCTGACATTTCTATTTAGCTTGGAGCAACCTGTTTCCCTGCAGCCCGTTTCCCTGCAGCCCGTATTAAATGGCCCTGTTTGGAGTATTCAGCACCAGCATAATCATGCTCTTGGAGAAAATTGCCTGAAAAGACCATTTTAGAGGCCTTTACTGTCATTTACTATTAATTTGGCCTAGTGTGCCTGGAACTGGAAAGCACATCCAAGCACTGCCTCCTTGCTGGAAGGGTGTTTTCATCTTCTGTGTTCTGAGCCTCTAAGAACTAGAGTATTCTGTCTGATATATTTGCAAGAAAGATCTTTATGTCCTGTTTGTGCAGACTAAGCTTCCAGAGTAGCAGAGAATAAACTCATTCATCCTTTGTTTATGTATTTGTTTTTCCGTTCCCTCTGGAAAACTGTATTTTTGAAAGCCTAAAGGCTTTTGAAACTTGGGGTGGTTTTGACTGCTTTCTGTAGTGCACTGGCTTTATTCCCTCTCCCTCAGTAAATCAAGATAGGTGGTAGTTTTGTTTTTATGTACAGACAACAAAGCACTGAGATCCTGATGTTATTTGTCTTGTAAACAGTTTATTTTAACTTTTCTGTGATTACGGTGTCCTTTAAAGATCTGAACTGAACAGTTTAAAAAAAGGTGGGTGATCTCTGTGGTGGTATGGAGCCTCAATTAGTTTTCTGCTCTAACTAATTTAATGACTCTTTGGGACTGAAACTGTGTCAGCCTTATAGGAGGGAAAGGAATCTAAGAATTAAGGACAGAAATTGGAACAAACTAAAAGTCACATCACATAAGTTAGGAGACACTCTTGGGTGCTTTTTTGCACTCTTCATAAATACTAGTGACATTTTCTGTTTTTCAGTATTAAAAAGGCAGTTGTGAAACTGCTTGTATAACACAGTGTTTCTGACTGACCCGTGCTTGAGTTATCATATATCAAACTCCCAGTGTTGAGTTTGATGCTTTTCCCACCTAATTTTTCTCTCCATATAAATTGTTTTATTGGAAAGGAAGTTCTTATTTACTTCCCAAAAATGTATTGTTTGATAAAGACCAAAACCGCCTTCTTTTAGACAATGAAGAATACTACTAAATTAGGTTTGGCTACAGTTTGCACATCTTTTTTATGTTAAAAATGAAAGTTTTTTATGTTATGTGTCAGTGCCAGGTTGTTTCTTGGGCACTAACTTACCTAACAGTAGATGCTTAAGTTTTCCCAAAGTACCCAATAACTTACCCTACAGTATCTTGCAACGTGAACAATTCTTACCTGGAGCTGCACTAACAGTGGTAAGAAATATGCATTTAACCATTCAAATTCTCATTTAGATCAACCTTTTTTTGAGACTTTTGTAAAGAAAGACTGGGCGCACCTCTTGGATTGGTTAAATCCTATAGAAGATGGAAAGTATCACCACAAAATACTACATAATGAAAGCTGCAGGTGTTGGATATAGCACTGTCAAGAAAACTTGCAGCAGCATTAATGCCAACAAATTTGCTCTATCAATAGTGTTTTCAGAAACTGAGAAGAACTGCATGGCCCCAGGGACTACTTTGTAGCTGGAATAACTCCTTTAGACTTGTGTTCATAACTCTGGTATTTCTGTAAAACTTTTTCCAATTTGCTGAAAATTCTTAGTCTTTGCTTCTTGTGTCCATTAGGCAGTTGTGTTATTCTTAACTTAATCATCCATTTTTTTGAAATAAGATTGGAAGTAGTTGTCCTTTATTGTGTTGCACAGCAGCTTTATGGAAGTGTCTCGTTTCCAGCTACTGCATACCCTTTTTTAGGCAGTAAGATTAGTTTCTTTAAGGGGAAACAACATATATAATTGAAGTTTGCTTTTTCTTCTATCCCTAAAAGTTCCGTGTGTGTAAATTTTTTACTCTTGTTCGTTGTCACAGCGGTGTGTACTGTCTCACTATGTTCAAGTGCTCAGTACTGACTAGAAAACAGCTTCTCAGATGGCTGGAGTTTTTTTACAAGTTAATTAAAATTTAGTGGGCTAGTCTCGTTTGCAAATGCTTGATAAAACTCCATGAAATAGATCTTAATCTTTCTAAATAAGATTAGTTTTTAGCTTATGTTGTACTTCTCAGAATACTTCTTGGTATTGCTTTGGCACTGGCTGACTCTACTGGAAATACCTTACCATTCTCACCTTACTCATCCCATATTTTTGGTCTTCAGGATCTTGCTAAGTTGTTATAGAGAGCAAGACTCGAGGCAGCTCTGTCCTGTTTTAGCTGCAGTTAAAAGCTGATGCTATTTGGTAATGAATTTCAAATTTAATAGCACTTGGTTTTGTCCAGTAATAAACTTAATGTCAGAGCTGTATAATCTTCTAATGAAACTACGTAAGGTTGCCAAATGTAATTATAGCAGACAGTCCTGTGAAATACAGACAGCTTATGATTTAAAAATGACCAAACCAAATAGAAAAAAATAATTGCAAGCAAAGGGGGATTTGTTATATGGTTTTGTTTAAACTCCCTCTTCTGTGTCTCCTAGCTTTTTAGTTGGTGAAGGAGCTTACAGATGGGCAGTTGATCACGGGATACCAGCATGTCCTCCAGGTATCATGGCTACAAGTGAGTAAACTGGTGGTGTCAGTAGGAAGAACAGGACAGAGTAACTTTAAATGGGGCCTCATCTTTTGAGGTGTACATCACTTCATTGTTCTTAACATTCAGCTAGCTTATGGTGTTATGGTCTGTAGGGGTTGTTTAAGTTAACTAATTTTCTAATAAGTATCTAAATAGAAAAAATTGTTAACTGTTACTTTAGGTGCATTTTAGCAACATCAAATGTAAGCGATTCTGTGATTCTAGGACTAAATCCAATGATGGACTTCTTTTTAACCAAAATGCAGGCTCTTTAAAAGCTCAGTCCTACAAGTCTCCAGTTGTGATCCATCTTGGATCCTAACAGCACCAACTAGCCGTGTATCAAAATTCAGCAGGTGCCAGTTTGTCTCTGAGATTGTGTAGTTTGTTTTGAGATTGTAGTAGCACCCATCTCTGGGTCCTTGTCCAGAACTGCTCTTGTCTAAACAGGCTGTCAAATTAATTTGCCTTTTTTTTTTTTTTAAACCTAAGGCTTCACTTCCCCTAATCTGCTGCAATAACCCAGTCTGGAAAACAGGCTTGGATTATGCTGTATACTAACCATAGTTTCTTAGGAAAGCTTCTTGTCTTAAAATAAAATAAGTGATTGTGTTATACTGATACATCATCTATGAACTAGGCTAAAAATGAGTACACTTACACATGGAAAGGAGGATGTGGCTCCCTTCCTTCTCCTCTTCAGCCCCTCTCCCTTTTGGGAAGTGCCATTACTACCAGTCTGCAGTTTGTTGTGGGCAAGAACGTGCCCTGTGCTGCCTGTCGAGTTTATGTATGAAAGAAATCAGAGGTTATTAAAGAAGGAGAATGCAGAAGATTAGGAATGTTTATTTTACAGTAAACAGTATTACTGCTTCGAATATCTGACTCGTCCCTAGATCAGAGGTTGAAACCCAAGGCTCCCATTAAGCCTTTTATTGGGTCTAATTTGAAATGTAGATAAATACTTTGAAACTGCAGTTCAGAATTGTTGATACTCAGTGCTGAAGTGTAAGCCCTGAAACAGTGGCACTGTTTTATTTGATCGTGCCAATTTTCATACATATTCATGACACATTTCATTTTGACCAGAAAGTTTTGATCTCTAGCTCCACATGACTGAAACTTTTGCTCTATCCATCTGCTGTCCAAAACAGCATTTGCAGAACAACTGTTGTGCTGAGTTGAGCAGAACACCTTTATTTCTGTGGCTTTAGGAAGAGTAAGAAAAGCTTTGAAGTTTTGGGTTTCTTTTAAGGCAAGTAGTTGTTACTTACACGCTGGAGATACTTCAGGAAGAGGGCTAATTCTGTTTGCATGCACAGGTTTCAACTGTTTTTAGTAGCAGTGTGTTTCTGTTGTGACAGAGATGATGAGATTGTGACGTTCATTGCCAGATAATACATTTGCTAGCTACAATGTACCTGGTCAGAGCAAATCTGCACATTACAGTTTAAAAATAGGGATGGCCACTGCTATTTCGGTTTGTCTAATCCCTGCTATGAATTTACACTGGAGAGACATCAGAAGAATAATCCCAGCCAATGCATTTTCACAATCCTGCTCCAAAAGACCACTGATTGCTTTTTGTCTCTGCAGTACGTTCAGCATACTTCTATTTTGCAAACTGATTTGCATTAAAAGAGTTGAAACAACCAGGACTGACAAGTTAATTTTGCAGTATAATCTTTAATGGTAGTATGTATGGTTTTTTTTTTCCTTTGAAGAAAACAATGCAAGAGTAAACAAAAACCTGAAAAATCAATTCCAGAAAATGTTACACTGATTTCTGTCCCAGTCCTTAGCAAAGTAAATCTTGTACTTCATTGACCTGTGGTCAGTGGGACTGGAAAATAACCATTAACATCATGTGTGACAACACGGGATTGTTAGAACTGAAAAGAAAGTGGAAGCTCTCGCAGGTAACATATAAGAAGCCAAAATAAATTTATCCAGTGTTACTATGGAAAGGAAAGTTAGATATGCTTAAGAAACAATCAAAGAGAATGTTGTTTCCAAGCAACCGCAAAGAGATCTCATCTGAAATGAGCTGTTTCGTTAAATAATGTAACAGTCTTCAAAAAAAGGGAGGCAGTTTTGATTGTGCTTGCTACAATTGCTGTGGTAAAGTTTGCATGGAGAATTGGGGGTAAATTAACTAGAAATTACCTATCTTCTGAATAGCTCTGTAAAATGAAGAACTGAACCAATTGCTGAACATCAGGAAAATATGTTTAGTAACTTATTTACAAAAAACCAAACCAAAATCCCCCCCCCAAAACCTCTAATCCAAATTTAGACATGTACTTGCAGCAAGTATTGGCAGGGAGAACTATGTGCATGTTTTGGCTTGTCTGTGGTGCACATGGAAAATATATTCTTGAAGTTGTCTTATTCTGTCTCCCTTTTCTTGGACCTAAGATGAGAAGAGTAGTGTTCTAGCTGCTGTAAGTAAGGCTGGGGGATTGGCTGGTTGGTTTGCAGGGATGAAACTCTCTGATTAGTATCAAAGGAAGGGTCACGATCAGCTTTGTGGTCATGCTCCATAATTCTCTCAGAACTATCAAAGTATCTAAGCACCAAACTGGAAGCATGTTTTATACCATGTTACTTGTTGAATTACATCAAGGTTTTGTCAAGGCTCACCTGCTTTGTCTTCTTCAGTTTGTCAAGTGTGTGAGGAAATGAGATTTCTACCGTTTGTAGAAACCTGGTGACTTTCCAGAGTACAGAGTGGGTGGTTTTGAAAAAAACCCAAATACCTGAAATGTGATCTGTCTGTGTTGCCCACAGTCTGCAAGGAAGCTGGATTTATTAATTCCTGCCCAACCTAGAGCCTGCCAGCACAGAGCCCATACTGGCTTATACCAGTACTTTGTTACCCTGTGCTAGAGAGACTGCTTTGAAAGTGTAATCCAAGTGTTAAGAGTGTAATTACAGTTTAGAAATGCTGAATTACTGTACAATGCAGTCTCTTACAAATGTTAAAAGTACACTTCAAATACGCAAGGTGAATTTGAGGTACATCCTCAGCTGCTGATATTGGTGCCTGCACTAGTAATAACTGAAACACTTCTATCTGAAATTACCAGCTCAGCCTGTAGTAGATGCAGATTATCTTTGACAGAGGTAACGTGGTGTAAGACAGCATCTTGCATTTGCTTACGATGTTAAGTCTTCAAAGGGAAGGAGAAGGAAGGCACCTACTCATGCAGCAGACTTGTAGCTCTAACAATGTGGAAGTGACTGTGAGCACCTCAGTGAATGATGTTAGATAAGAACAAAAATAGCTGCAGTGGATCCACACAGCTTGTTAACTGCAGCTCAAGTAGCCACAAATAAGATGCTTAAGGAAGAATGTAAGAGCAGAGCAAATATTTGCTTCCCTTCCCCTATCCCTTATGTTATTCCAGACTCTAAATTCCTGATTTGTTAATGATTCCTGCATACGTGGAAAGTAAACAGTGGCATTTTCTGACATGAAATTTTTGTTTCCTTTTGAACCTATTACTCGTTTCCAGCATCTGCAGAAACCTTTATAACGAGTTACCTTTTTGTCACTATTTTGAGACTTGCTGGATAAAAGCTGCTACTTCATGATCAGGTCTCTACTCAGAATCCTTCTTCAGTCCAATTCTGTTATTACCTTGAGTAACTTAGTGTCATCAGTAAAATCACATCTTGTTCAACAGACAGGGCTGCTATGGGTTGGTTTGAAATTTTACTTGTGACAGACTATTTCTCTACTTGTACTTTGTTACTGTTTTTTGGCTAACTGTGTGCATGCAAGGAAATTCCTGTTTATCTTACGGCTGCTTGGATTCTTTAATGAGGGAGAGTCTTTTCTGGATGAGTGTTCTGCAGACTGTGCTATTTCGAGTGACACTGTATGTCTCCCTGACCACCAGTATTGCCTGCCTCTCCTCCAAAACCCCAAATCTCACCTCACTCACAGTTCTCTCATTACTTTGTTATTATTGCATTAAGAAAAACATTTGCCATATTGCTGGAACTGTGCTATGAATTACAGGCAGTGGCTCAGACCATATTATCTTTGTTTTTAGGGGGAGAGTGAAAGATTTAGAGAGAAACTCAAGGGTTTTGGGGACTTGATTAGGAAGCTTGCTTAATCTGAATACATGATGTGAGTACTCCCTGGATTTGGAGATAGTGTTGCAGGGTCACTTGCTGTTCTGAAATCAGAACAGCTGAGTGCAGGCAAGAGAGGGGCTGTAAGTTACCCAGGAAAAAGGTTGGGCCAAAGTGCCCAGAAGATGCTTTGAATGAAAATCTTCCAGGCTCAGGAAAGGCTTGATGAAAAAAGAGATTTCTTTCAGGAAGTAGCAAGAAATGCTGTGTCCAGCAGCAGTTTACCCTGAGTTTGTATTATAAAGAACAGATCTATAGAGTAGTGCTCTGAGAGGTAGGTTACTTTTTTAATATGCTTTTGCCAAGTGCCTTTTTCCCCCATTCATGTTGCTGTTTCTGTTAAAGTATGGCAACATGGAAACTATCTCTAGTAGTCTTTTAGTCCCGACACAAGCCTAAATGGTGTTAATTTGTCATTTAAAATAGCTTTGTTAAAAAGAAATTTATTTTCATCTGTCTGTTTTCATTTGTGTCATTTATTTTAGCAACTGCTCAACAGAATTCTTCACAAGATCATTTGAATTCCTGTGGGTTAACTAATTTGCTAGTATATTCCTTTTTAATTCTCTTCTCCAATAGTTGCATTCTCTTTTAATATGGAATAGAAAGATAAAATGCAGAAAGCTTCTGTCAGCTGACTCTTAAGCACTGTCTGCCAGGGGGTGCTATATGATTGGTCAGAGCTCTATTTCTGCTTCAAAGATTTAAAAATATTCTTGGAGTTTTCCTAGTATTTTCAATTCACAGTTTGATTTTAAACGAGGATTGCTGAACACTTACAGGTTGCGTAATGTTGAGTTGCATAATAATTTGTAATGTGTGTGATAGAAAGTTTGTGTTTGGTGTTTGTGTTCCCAGCTTGCTGTTCCACCGCTGTAACCAGGAAGCTTTGAATATTGTCCTGAACTTGATTTGTCATTTAGTGGTGCTAAAAATTTGTATTTTCTACCTCTGTTTGAAAATATAGTTGTTTACATAGCCATTTTCTAAATTTTCAACCTTGCTGAAAGTAAATAAGGGAATAGATGTGGCTTATAAAAGCGTGGGGATTTTAAGGGAACATGGACTTCGTAGTAAAAATGTTTTGCATTAATTTTGGGCAGGAAATTATAGTGTATTCTAATAAACAGCCTGTCAGCTGCAAGCCTGTTTAAAGTACACAGGGCTAGAATAAACAAGTAGATATGTATCAGTTGTACCATTATTTAAAAAATAAGAAGGTGTCTTAGTGTTGTATTTAGGTCTGTATGTACAGTTCAGTAGTTTCAAGTATTCCATGTACAGGACAAGTCTGCTTTTAATTTGCCTGTGCTCTCTGAATAATTTCTGATGGGCTACGAAAGGTGACTAAGAAAAAGTTCTGAAGAACAATGTAGAATGGGGAATACAATTGTCTTTCATTTACTTAGTCATTGTATCATTATCTAATAGAACTGGCAAGGTTTTCTGATTAAATTTTTACTTGTGCATAGTATAATGCTTAAAGGAGTTAAGGGAATGATTGGAGTACAGGAGATGAGTAAATGACATGGAAGTTTTGTGGCAAACAAGTGCCACACAGATGGATCTCTGAACTGACTCAGAGACTAATGATCTCTTTGACTGACCTGCTTGCTGAAAATTACTTTTTCATCTCTTTGTTAGGTGGTGATAATGATGAAAAAAGCCTGTTAAAAAGGTGTATTTATTGCCTAGCAGTAATAGTTTAGGAGATGAATCTTGTGCTGATTAATTATGTAAGGTCTTGTGGCCCTTTCTCATCAGGGTATCCAGGAACACCAGAACCTTTTGAACATCTACAGCAGTCTTAGCTTTGAACACGATGAGCCTGTGAGATTTTTCTTCTGCATTTACAGATAAACGTTATCGAGTGCGCAATCTGATACCACATTCACTAATGCCAACCTCTCCTGCAGGCCAGTGGTGTTGAGCAGGAGCTGCTTCCACCTGTTCTGTGCTCAGCCACTGCACCTTCTCCCAGGCAAAGCCCTACACTTGTCTCACCTCTGCCACGACCAAGTGTTCCACCAGTGCTTCCCCTGTCTGGCATAGTGACACCCAAACTGCAGAGTACACGTGGGCCTCTCCTGTTGGTACCTTGGGGGCTGAAGGGGAAATGGACAGGATTGGGAAGGTGTTTCCAGGTCCTTGAAGATTATTTGTTCCAGAAGAGGCACCCCATGCTGCCAGGCAGGGATGTGTGATAAATACTGTAAATGAGGTTGGATCTATTTATAATACTTCAGTTCTGATGTGCTATGATTGTCAGTCATTAAGTCTAGTCTGGATGAGTTCTGAGAATGGAGTTTAAACATGAACAGTCATTTTGTAAAGCTGTGGGGCTTTTTTCTTTTTTTTCCTTCCTCTCCCAGCAGCTCTGAGGTGATTTTATTTATGCCAGTGGGTGCATAAATGAGGGAGCAGAACAGATGGGCTGGTTGTACTCTGTGCCTCCCAAGACTCAATTCTCAATTCTTCTAAGCATGATGTGGAGTGTACGTGCTGTTACTGGGTAGGGTAGTAATTGCCAGGGATTTTATCTGGAAGCACTTATTTGAATTACATCTAAGTGTTTAAATTCTTGAGCAAAATCAAAGGATGTTTTACTAAATACCTTTCCATAGATTTCAACAACAATACCTCTGGGCTGTGGTCCAAAACTTTTTCAAGCTAAAAATCCATCAGCTCCCTTACCTCTCTCTTCTAGCTTCCTCCCCAGTCAGTAAGCTCTGCCTCTCTTATTCCCTTTCTCCTTGACCCAGGCACCATCAGGCTGATGTAGCTATATTGCATTTGTTTTAGGAAAACATGCCTGTCTTCATCACTGTGTTGTGACCCTTTGCTTTTCTCAAGCTTGGAATGCACTGTCTGGTTGGAGAAGGTGAGAGTGGTTTTTATACTGTCATTAAGGACAAATGAAATTTTGTAGTGTCCTTGCACCACAAAGTTCAGGTTTTGTTTTAGATTTAATGTGAACTATGAACTCAAATTCTGTAGAGGTGTTTTCTTTCTGTCTATAGTGCTTATTTTCAAAATAAATTTTCTGTGGGCTGTTTTTCCACGTTGTGTGTGCATTGTTAACCAAGCACATTTGAATCCTGGATTGCATTTTAGTTCATAAAATGTTTTAATTTAATGTTTTATATGTTCTTTGTCAAGGACCAAACTTAGAGGATGTTTTCAGAAAACTCCAATTTCATCTTTCATGTGTGTAGTTTGAAGCTCACTTGTGTTTTTCAGTTTCTTTTGTCACTACTAGACCAAGACGAAGCAATGAGAGTACTGTTCATTTTAATGCCATTTATAGTGGTTTTACATACATAGACCATCACAAAGGCAGGAATAAACTGAGGGCAGGCAGCCTGTCACTCGCTTTCGTCTTTATTCCCTTATTCTGGGGAGAAAAAACCCCAAATTTAAGATTCAAGACATTTTTTTTTAACTGAAGTTGGACATAAAATTATCAGAGGAAAAAATTGCCAGGTTTTGAGTTGTAACCTGGTTCTTTATTTCATGGTTATTTGGTCGCTTTGGAGGTATTAGCTGGCTTATCCTGCTAAGAGGAATTGATAATTACTGCTAGTAATTATTTTCCTTAAATAATGAAAGGCTGTTATTTATCAGTCCTTGCTAAAACAAAATCTTCACCTTTCAGATTAAAGTTAATCCTGATAACTATTCTGAAGTTTAATGTAGCCTGAGCACAAGAATGTCCCTTCTAGGGGATGTCTGACTATACTGACATCCCCTCATGATATGGAAAGGTATGATGATTCATGGTAAACTGAACAAAACTGAAGAGCATGAATCAATACCTTATTTATTTAAACCTGAGGTTGATCAAATATTGAAGCAGAGGCCCAGAGGAGTTGTGAAATCTCCATTGTTGAAAATACACAGAACATGACAAGTCCTTTTAAACTGGATTTGGTTTTTTTAGGAGGTTGGGCTACACAACCTCCTAATATCCCTTCCAACCTACGTCATTAAATGTTACTAGAAAGCTGTCTTCATCTGTCTGTCTGACGTGGCCCAGGATGTGTGTACTTCTTTGTTAATAATGGCATGTTTTCTGCTCTGTATTTTGCAATTTACCGATATCACTTTGGATTAACAATGCAGATAAGAACTTACTATTAACAGATCATTCAGAGTAAGTCTTTTTTCTGGTTTTTTCTTGTTTCGAAAAGACAAACAGTCTTAAAGCACAGGGTAACCTCTGAAAATAAATTGCTTAGCTAGGGACTGCGGTCTTAAGTGAATGAAACATCTCTTGAGCTTGGTGGATTTTGTGTGTTGTGGAAAAATGGCAGGATAAATGTTCTACCGAGGTATAGGTGGAGAGGAGATGCTGAGAAGCCATATAGCAGCACTCAGTGCAGCTGGCAGGCCATCTTGGAACCAGTCCATGTGTTCTCTATATTTGATGTGATCTTTGTGCATGTGTTTGGGCTGGTGAACGTGCAAATAGTGCAGAAGGTTTCAGGACACTGCTGACATTCAGTTCTGAAGTACGAGGAACCTGTTCAGGTTTGCATATATGGGCTCCTGCACCCTTTTGCCTCTCTAGGTCCACTTTTTCTCCAACTTGGCAAGAGGTAACAGCAGCAGGTAACAGGCTTAGGCATATTTATCCCTTTGTAATGCCTGCTTTTGAGGAATACCGAGGCCACACATCATTCTTACTCACCCCCTATGGATCTGGCCATAGGTATTTGCTGTGCTTGGTGAACTCATGTCAACTTACAGGTTCTCCTGTTTAAAAATTCTCTTAAAAGCAATGTGCTGGCTTAGTTTATTTTGGGACGCTTCTGTTTACCAAGTCCTCGATCTGTGAGAGGGCTTTTAGTTTGTTTCTCCCCACTGCCAATTAGTACTTGACTAAAATGATTCTTTGCCTGCTCCCCCTTATCAGCTGTTTGGGTTTTACCTCTTTGTCCTCATTTCGGACATAGAAATGTGTTGTCCTAAGTAGCTGCATTAATCAGCTCTATGTAGTAGAAGGAATTCCTTTCTTGGTGATGGCAGATTAATATGTGTTTGCATTTTTAAAAAACTGGTGTTCATTAGGTTTTTGGAGAGAAATGCCAGCTTTCTCATTACTTTTTGAGTTACATACTTGCATAACTAACTGTGTGTAGTTTAAGGTCCAGTTTTATATACTTAAGAATGATTAAAAGAGAGTTCACTAGGTGAATTTGACACCTGCATGGAGAAGTTTCAAAGTAAAATGCTTACTGTCTGTGTACTTTGTGAGAATTGTAAATGAAAGCTCTGTGTTCCATTGTCTCAGCAATATTGACTTCATTACTAGGCTCCATGCAGCTGTTCCAGTCTTCTGAATAATAGTGATGTAGCTATATTCAGAATTTCATTTCAAATGGCATTTTTTGAAGTTTATAGAAAAACCTGTGCTTTTTAGTTTCCATTGAATTTGTGACTTAGTTGTGTAAGTAAAAAATTCAAATTGCTCTGTTCTCTCAATCACTTGATTTGGTATGGTTAGACAAGTGACAAAAGACATTTTCTCCCCCACCTCTTTACATTTTACAGAGGATGTTAGAACAGCCTGGGGATGATATTGAGTCAAAACTAATTGAAACTAAATATGTCAGTATCTGCAATTTGTTCATGAACTGAAACTTATAAAATGGGAACATGTCATTTTGGTCTCCTAAGCATAACAATTTTATTTTTTAGTCCACTTTAGAGAGCACTTCCTTTCTGAATGTGGGGCTTAGATGTGGAAAGTAGATGTTTGTCTTCTTGAGACCTAGGTGGTCTTTAGACTGTGTTGGATTATGGAGCATAAACTGCTGCTAGACTTGAGTGTGGCTTTAAATATATGGGTAAACATACAGATATGTGATTAAGGTAATAAATAGTAGCCTAATTTTATGGCTATCAGAATGAGCTCACATGGTATCTATTTACTTGTCAGCAGTCAAAAACAATTTTAACGCAAGCCGCTTATTTTGTTCTCTTCTGTGCAGTGCTGCTTCTTTGCCAAAGATATTTAGACCAGCTTCCATGTGTTCACGACGTGTTTCTACCAGATATTTTACTCATCACCGTTGTTGAACAATAGTAGAACTTTTTAGCTTAGGAAAAGATGTGAACGTCTTGTACTGAAACTTGAATACTTAGTTTTTGGCTTTTTATTGATGCTTTTTGCATCAGTAAAGAAGTGGGGGATGTGTCCTTCAAAATGTCAACTTATCAATATTTGCTTAAATTAAGTAAATTTTACTTAGTTACATGCTTTTGAACTATTTTTATAGGGTTTAGTTTAGCAGCTTTTAAGAGGAACAAGAGGAAGCTGGAGTTGGCCGAAAAGGTGGAGACAGATCTCATTCAACTAAAGAAAAGAAGACAATCAAATGAAAAGGTTAGCTCTTGTTTCAAATTCTTGTGTCATCCTAAACTAACAGCTGATTGCTAATAAATTTCATCTCTTACGTGATGAGACTGATGTAGCCTCAGAAGCCTGTTCTCCTTGTCCATCTTAATGTTTAGATGATGTAATGATAACTTAGTGCAGTGAAAACTTTCTGCCTTGCTATTTGAAAACCAAACCGTGACTTTATATCTTGTTTGTGCTAAGAAAAATATTTTGCTCATTTTGAACTGGAAATACGACAAATGTAAACACAAACAGATAATTATTTACCAAAACATTTTCTTTAGCTTGGGATCTCTGTCACTGTTTCCCACTTTTTAATGTTTCCTGAGCGTACTGCATTATGGAACTGGAATTGGTGAAATTTGAAATATCAGGTAGGTAAACATGCATCTGTGCATGCGTCTGGCATTGACCTGGCCCATATTACTTGTGCTACAAAACTACCAGGATTCCCTCTGTTTCCCTCATTTTTAGTTTGAGTGTAGAGTTTTTGTTACCTATGAGAATGTCATTCACAGTATTTGTGTTAACTGTTGAATATCAAAGTATAGCTCATTAAATTAAATGTCTGTGCTTTTTTGAGGCCTGTGGGCCTTTGGATTGGCCCTTTCTCTTTGCTTTGCTGAGCTGTCTGATCACTGTGTAGTTACATGGGTTGGTATAAATCCCAGAGAATTGTTAGAAAAAGTGTATTCTCCATAGTCTGCAAATGCAGACAGTGATAAATTAGGCAATTTCCTTCTGTGTTCTTAGATGAGACATTTATCTAGCAGGGTGCTAATTTTTCTTTTTTCAAGGAGCTAAGACCTGCGAAGAAATTAAGAATGGGGGAGCCATGGAAGTCTGTTGTTAATTTTGGAACTTCTCCCATTCACAGGACTTCAGTTACCTCCATGTGACAGTGTACCTGAGGGAGGAGAGGTCCCTGTGCAGTATTGCTGTGCACGTAATAAGGGGCAGGTCCATGCTTGAAACATATGCCAATGCATGAGCTTACCAACCTGCAATTTGAAATTTCAAGGGCTCCAGAGTCCTGTGCAGCACTTGAGGGAGATTCCCAGAGGCCAGTGGTGGTAGGTAGAGGAGGTGATCAGATAGAGCTGCTCTCCCTGGTGAGTAATCCAGTAGCAACACGCTGGTTTTGTCAGCTGTCCGGGCGCATCCTGTCGGTGGAGCAGGGATGAAAACCAACCCATGCTCTCAAGATGGAATTCTCGTGCTGTCCACGGAGTGTAAGATAATTTCAGCCTTACAGGAAGAAAGGTTTTCAAAGTTTCAGAATGAAATAGAAATGAAAAATCAAATTCAAAGTAGAATATTTCTCCCCAAAGTAGTAGAAAAGGGTCATTTATCAAGGATGAGGTGTGCGATTTGTTGCCCTAAAACTCACACTGTCAAAGCTGAGCTTTCACAAAAGGTTTTAAAAGAATTGGTTTAAAACCATTTAAAGACTTGAGTAATTAGAAGTTAATCTTCTTGTCAAAGTTACTTTAATTGATAAATACTCATGTAACTTTTTAATCAGCTGTGCTTCTCTGGAGCTGCAGACCATTCGTTTCAGCAGGACTTCAGAGCTGTTTCATTGTCTGGTTTGACTCACCCACTTCAACTCTGTGCCTCTGTGGGGAGAGCAAGGTGGAAAGGATGTTAACAAAGGTGGAGTTGAATGGGATCAAAACCAGTAGGCCAGTATGAAGAGATAGTATTGCAGACCAAAACAGACTGAAATTACTTGGAAGTTTGAGCTACTGATAAATGTCACCAGCTACCAAGAAAAACACAGGCTTAAAAATTAATTTTCAATAAAAATGTAATTATACCTCAAAAAGAATGAGGCTGTTTAAATTTGTCAAAGTTCGTATGGAAAAACTTGGCAGTGTAACTTACTGAAGGACTTTTATTTCCTGAGTAAATGGAGTTTTTGCTTTGCTGTATTTTCAGTGTAGGATTTGCAGAGGGTTATGCATTTGCACACAGGAAGATCCATTAATAACTTCACCAAATTTTGAAGGTGTAAAAATTTAGTCTTTTTTAAGTTGTAGAGTCTTACTGATTTACATAGCTAAGAAATAATTCACACACAAACAAAAATTGACTAAACATACTCATGGAGGGTGACTATGATGTGTTCATTCAGCCAGATGCCATTCTCAAATTCTCCCCTCAAGCACCAGTAAATATCAGAAGTAAACATTTGTCTGCTTACTGTTAGTCTGTCTTTTACCAGAGGAAATTGTCATTGAAAGTAGCTTAGCAGAGTTTGGCTAGAAGCCCCAATTTTAATTTGTCTTCTGCTGTTACAAAGTTTTACAAGTGATCTCAGCATATCTGTAAAAAGTTGTCTTCTTGGTTTGAATAAGTGACACTAAGAACCCCCAGTACACATGATTTTTTTGTAATAGATTAGTGTTTGTAAGTTAGTATTTTATAGTCTAATTATTTAACTCCATAAATAACATTATTTAGTTTGAGTTTTATTAAAACTGGCTTGATTTTTATCTAGTTTAACATAGGTACCCACATATGTGTACACCAGTTGGAATTATGTGTGGAATCACTGAACATATGTAGAAAATGTTTTTGTCTATGTGTGGGTAATTGTAAGAGTTGCAGTCAACTATGGCAATCCTAGTGTCTGTCTTATTTAGTCTTGCAGTTTGGAAATTTCCTTAAAAAAGAAATAAATTTTCCATCCCACATTTGTGTGGAAGTGATCTTTGATAATAATACCTTACAGGTTTCAAAAGTATGCTTCAAAATCCATTTAATACGGGAAAAGAAATGTAAATAATTTTCATCCATTCTAGTTAAAGCCAAAACAAAACAACAAGACTTACCTGTGGAAATACAGTATGGAATAATTTCCTCATCTTGCACATGAAGATCAAACAAAATGTTCTTTTTTACACACCAAACAACTGTTAAACTGGGAAGGCTGGGATTGTTCATCGAGCTTTGTATAATTAGATAGCTGGGTAATGGCCTATAAATGTTAATTGCTTCAATCTGATTAATTTTGTATTTTTTCAGTTATACTTAGAGATGAGATTTAGTGGTAATAACTTTTCATGGCATTTCAAAACCATCTCAAGTGGAGAGGGAAAAGGCCCTGTGTGTAGCATCTTTCAGTGGGCACTGGGTAGAGCACTCATAAACTGCTAATTGCTTCCTTAGGGGCTTGCAGTGATGAATATTTACAATTTTTTTATGTGCAGGAGGGAAGGAGGGGTTTTTAAAAATGCTTAATGGAACTCTGCCTTTGTGCAGATGAGCATCTTCTGGTTTTGTGTGCATGGTCTTAGCAAAATTTGAGTGTTTGGATCATGGTTTAATAAATTAGTTTCCTTTCCTGTTGCAAGGTGCAAATGAAGTAATGTGATGTCTCACGTATAACACTGACTTTCAGTTGTTTCCATGCAAAATTCTAGCTACATAATAGGTTGTATTTAGGTTGCAGTACTACATTGTTAAAACCCCCAAACTGCTTTTGCAGTGGACAAGTATGAATTACTACCTGAAGTCAGATACAGAATTTGGTAACAGACATCACCAAGTTTCCTTTGGAATTTGCAAAATTTTACGATTTAAGTAGCTAAATAGATCAATCAATAGAAGGATAAGGACAAGCAAGCTGGATCTTGTTTAGTCCCTGTTGGACCTGTGTAAAGTTTGGGCTTATTTTAGACTTTGTGAATTGTAGTGTTTAACATACTTGTTTTTATTGTCCTGACACTAGCTTGACAGGATCCTCTACTTTTCAGCATTCATATGATTTGAAGAAATGAAATATGTGACCCTGAAAGTCTTCTCAGCAGGTGCAGTCTTGCTGTGACTCCTCAGGCACACGATGCTTTTCTGCAGGGAGGTGTACAGGAAGATCCTTTGTTAAATCGTGATGAGCTCTTTATTTACTGATTCAGAAATCGTAGGGTTGTCAGTACAGTTCACATACCTAGAAGATATTGACAATGTATTTTTCCCATTGGATATGGAGTAGAACTGGTCATCCCTGGTTTTCAGTTTGCTGGGTAAGGATAAATACAGCATCACCTATATATCAGTGACTCATTGATCACAAACCACCCCCTGCCCCTGCCACCAAACCTATATTACTGAGAAGAAAAATACAGAATTCCTTTGCTTCAGTGATACAGATTTCCTTCAGAAGGTTGCGTAAGCTCTGTGTTCCTTCCCTTAGCAATGCTTCCCTTAGAAAAGATTTCCAGCCTCGAAGTTGCCCCATTTAAAAATAAAGTGAGTCAAAGCAAACAAAGCACCACTGAATTAACAACAGATACTGACAGGAAATAGATCTTCTTTGAAGTGAAATAATGATGAAGAAAGTTTTACGTACAACGTACACTTGTAAGTGCTTGTGGGTTTTGATTAAAATATCTTTTTAAAAAAGAAGTTAGTAATTTAGCTACTGAAGGCAAATATTTATGCATGTGAGCTATGTGGAAATGGATGGCAGATCGAGCAGAGAATTTTACAGATGCTACAAAGAAGGCTGCAAGCATTTTTTCTAAGCTGTTAGACGATATGAAAAACTTATTCACCCATGCTGAACCTTGTCCCTCTAAGATGTATTTCTGTTCATTTTAGGAGCCCTAAGTGTTTGATTTAATGTGAATTAAGGTTGTACGGGTGGCCTTAATTCTGGTATTTCCTAACTTTGACAGGCTTGATTTTTTTATCTGTAGTTGTCTATTAATCGAACTTTTTGTTGTGCATATAATTTCCTTTGATAAAGGAGGCAGGGGGCAGACAGCAATGCCTGTATCATATTAGTAGTTCTTCTCTACATTGAAATCATAAGAGAATTCATGCTGGGAAGAGCTTTGTCCAGTCTGATCTTGGAAACCTCCAAGGATGGGAATCTGCACCTCCCGTGAGCAGTCTGCTCTGCTGCTTTAGGTCTTTTCAATCCACTGAATAGTGTTGTTTGAATGAGGTTAGTATTAGCTCAGGGTGTGTCTGGGAGTCCTGGGAGATGGAAAATACATTTGCACATGCGATGTTAAAAAAGGGTTGCTTAATTTTCTTTCATCTTTACAACTTGGAAGAGAGCTGGCTCTTTTCTTATCCCCTTTGCTCCCGTCGTCAAAACTCCTTTTGTTTCTACTTTTCCTACCCTCCTTGATCCCTAATCCTTCCTTCCTCTGTTTTTCAACTTACTCTTCTTCCCAGTGCCAGTTGAAACTGTGGATCTCTAACTTTTCACCCCTGTCTCTTCGAGCAGTTACTGTGCTTTATTGTTGGGACATCTGTCTATTTGTTTTGAGTATGGTCAGTGCCAGCTTCTGAATGTAGAACTTGCTAGGGAAGATCTAGGTGTAGGTGCAGAGAAGAAACTTACTGTTTCTCTGGGTGGAAGCCAAGGATAAAACTCCTGCCTAGGAGTTCCATTTGCTTGAAAAGTAGTGTAGAACTTGGTAGTTCTGCACTGCATATTTTTCCTTTTGAGACTGACACAGAATTAACCCAAGTATTTTCTCTAAAATTAAGCGTGGCCAGAGTATCATCAGCATTGCAGTACTAAAAATCCTGCTTGATAAGTGATATAGTATGCCCAAGGAAATTTTAATTGATGATGGGAACTTGATAATTTGAAGTTGAATAGTTAGGTGTTTTTTTTTTTTTTAATTCCTCCCTCTGAATTCTAGTCCAGAAAATTCACATTTGTATGAAAAACCTAATAACCTTTGGCATTATTTCAAAGGGTAAGTGTATATAAGAGACTTGAGGCTTGTGCAGCAGCAGTTTGCATCTCTGGAGTACGTGATGGATGATGGATCAGTTTTGTTTTGTAGTTTTATTTTCTGTACACTGCATGCTGTGTGTGTGGTGGAGCATGAAGTCTGAGTGCCTCGCCCTGGGTTCTGCAGAGAGGAGAATCTGGGGCAATTCTAGGCAGAGAGGGGAAAAGTGCTCCTTCTCTGAGATAGACTTAGCATGGTGTATTCTGGAAGGGGGGAAGGACATAGAGAAAGATCCCTGCTCTTGGGGGAGTAAATCTACCTCAGAAGTCATGGAAGTAAGGACACTTTTCTAGTTACCCTCTAGTTACAAGGAGCAAAAGGTAAATTGCTTCACTCACTGAAGATTCCTGAACTGAGAACAAGTCTGGCAGAAAGAATCTGTCCTAGGGGAGATTTTTTCTTGAGGCTTCTATTTTGTCTTGCTCAGAATATCACTATTTTCTCTTTACATGGTAAATGATTTCTTGGGGTTTTTTGGTGGGTTTTTTTCTTTGGTTGTTTTGTTTTGTGTTTGGTTTTTTTTTTTAAATTTCATTTTTTTAATCACACATCTTTAAAGATCAGAGCCTCTGAAAATACCATCTTGAGGCTTTTAGGAAAGGCCTTTTGATATGGCATCAGGTGCTGAATCATTTCTTAGTGGACAAGTGGCAACCACTAGGAAAACATGACTTTTGGCACTTCTGTGAGTAAAAGCAGGTGATCTAAGCATTGGATGAGTTCTGAGATGTTTATTACCTCCTTGTTTCTGGAGAAGTTTTATTAAGGTCCTGTCTGAGGCAAAAAAGCATTTGGGAAGATTTATGGCAGCACATTGGGTACAAGTGCGTGATAACAAATCCATTTTGTTGTTAGGCCTCTCACTTGCACACTCCTAAGAAGTATGATCTGACTTTAATAGACTATTTTTACTAGGTTTTCTTTCTGTTTGTGTGTCCTGCAGGAGAACGACTCAGGAACATTGGATACAGTTGGTGCAGTTGTTGTTGACCAAGAAGGAAATGTCGCTGCTGCTGTCTCCAGTGGAGGTTTAGCACTGAAGCATCCTGGAAGAGTTGGTCAGGTGATTATTGTACAATTTTATTTTTTAGTTGGGAATGACTGTTCAGTGTCACAAGCAGGTGTGGTGTCAAGCAAGAAATGTGACAGCAAACTTCTCTTCTCTCTTCCTTCCTGGTAAATGCTGAAGGCTCATTCACTGCATTGATATGCAAGTGCTGTTTTGAGTGTCCTCCATCAGTGTAATAAAACAGTGATAGGTAAGATATTGTTCTGTAGTTAGTTGCCTTTTGCCAGAGATATCAGTAAATTAATTTCTTGGGCTTAAATACCTCCTTAATACCACAAATGGTCTCTTAAATGCTTAGAGTCTTGAAATAAGATTTCTCTCAATATTTAGGGAAGCTGTCCTAATTAATTTTTAAATGATCTTGTGAATTGGAGGAAGTGACAAAAGTAATAAAAGAACACATCAGGTATTTATGATATGTTATTTATAGTTATGATTATGTTTATAAATTATGAATAGTTATATTTATTATTAATGTTAATAATAATATATTTACGATGTATCACCTTATTGTTGTTAGGCAGTTTTGAGGTGCATCAGAAATTTTATACTCCATTGCTGTACAGCTGTATTTTTAGTTGACATTTACCACTGTCCAAAAAGCAATCCTCTTTTGAAATGCATTTAAGATTTTTTCTTTGAATAGCAGAGTGAAAGAGACTTATATGAACAGGGTTATCTCTACCCTCACTTTCTGTTAAGCTAGGCTAGAATACTGTATCCATGACAAACACTCAGATCTCAAGAATAGTAAAAGGATGTAGCAAAATGGAGTGGAATCACAATATGGTTATGATATTCTTGCTTATCTTTTGTATTAACACTTGGATTTTTCTTGGGTTTCTTTTTTTGTTATTCTTGTTGGTTTGTGGTTAGTTTTGTATGTTCTTTTTTTTCTTTTTTGAAGAAAGGGAATAAACCAGGAATCTCATACACTTAAAATTTATGAACAATGTGCTTCTTTCCTTAGGCAGCTCTTTATGGCTGTGGCTGCTGGGCTGAAAATACAGGAGCTCATAACCCTTATTCCACTGCTGTGAGTACTTCAGGTATTTACTACTTTTATAAATATTTAATGAAGTTGCTATCTTTCTCTGTAATTAGTTTGCAAATTTAAAATACCAACATTATTTCCAGACTGTATTCTAAATTTGTGTCATTTATTTGCATATATATGTATGTGTGTGTGTGTGTCAGTATTGTCATCTGTGAATTGATCTCTTGTTCATTGCTTATATTGCCCTTTTTACTTAATTAGCAACCATGGGAATTTTTATCCTGTTTTGTATTGCACTGAAAAGGTGTGCTGTATTTGTTAGATATTAAGGAACCTGTCCTCCTGTGAAAAAGTGCTTATCAGCCCAGTACTTTATTAAATGCAGGATACCTCTGGGAATGGAAGCCTTGTGTAAAGGACTGAGATAATCAGAGGGTCCATTGGATACAAAAATGCTACGTGCAGCGTATTTCCCTCCAAAATATTTCATTACTATTTCAAATGAGTATTTAAGTGAATTTTTTCTTCATCTCTCTTTTCCTTCTGAAAGGAAGGGGAAAAGGGAAAACCAAAATACTGGAATAAGTGTATCAGAAGATATTTATTCAGCAATTGCGAAAGTAATGTAAGAATTAGGAGAGCTTCTGTTCTCTTTGGAAGGCTCAGGGTCCTGGACACACAGAATTATTGTGTTCATTTGATGCCTTGCAGAACACAAAAGTCTTAAGGTGAAGTTATGTCGGAGTTGTTTTTATTTCTTTTCCCCCTCCCCCTAGTTGTATGAACAGCCTCAATCAGAAAAACTACTTGTAACACTTTTTCATAAGTGCTTATGTCACGTTGCAAAATTTATGGTATTGCCCACTGCTCAGTGGTCAGAGTTACCAGCATTCAGTACAGGGAGAGGTGGAGAAAATCTGCAGAGTTCAGATTTAGGTAATGATGTCACCTATATCCCATGGGCACTGCAGAGTTAGAGTCCTGATACAGAAATAGTGGGGGGGTGCAAGGTAACAGGTTGCAGAGTTAAGGTTCAATAGAGGCTGAAGAGCATCAGGAATATCCTGTGTTGCTTTTATTTCCCCTGTATTCACATCTGTCTTGCACTTTCAAAAATTTATGTAGATATTCACTCTTAAGTTTAATGTCAGTAAAAGCAAATGTCCTTTTTGGTACTTACCCAAGGGATAGTTCTGCTGAACGCAGGAGTGTCAGAAGATGATTTTACTCAAGGGACACCGTATTGATTTGAGTTTAATAAATGCTTACCTATATATTTAAATATTGGAGACCGTATTGATTAGTCAGCTTAAGTCCAATATTAGAGATTGTTTGTGGAAAAGCTGAGAAGGACAGCTTTATTTAGTTCTTTAAAGCTGTTCTTTGCAAAGTCAGCTGGATTTGAAGTCTGTGCGAGTCCTGACAAGCATCCTGGTGCACTCACAGGAGATAACTAGATTTAATGATGGTCTGACAGAGAAGCCTCCTCTCTTTTTGCTGGTACTGCTTTTATACAGTGCTAAACGCTTCAGTGTTATACTATTTATAACTGTTACAAACACACATATATGGATATTTGTTTGGTTCAAAACTTCTAGCTTCCATGAGATTACCCTGATCCCAGTCCCAGTTAATTGGAGTGGCCTGCTGGCGGGCTGTGAAGCATGGCCATCTGTTCATTCACTGATTTGAAATTCAGACTAGCAGTGTTTAATTAAACTCTCATTTCTGGTTTTCCTTTAAAGTAAGTGTGGGTATGTCTGTGAGAGAGAGGGAGATAGAAATGTTTACAGGAAGTGAGAACTCTTCTGTAATCAATACCATTCTTTTTTCCATTTCAGAAGCTCATAATGTTTTATTTTATAATGTACTTTATGTTTAGTGCAGTTCTAAAATATATTGATGCCTGATTCTTGTTTAAAATATGAGCATCCAACAATGTGAGCCATGAATTTAATTAAGGAGTAAAGGGATGGAAAAATTAAGCTGTAGGAAAAGTTGGAAGAGTGAAACTTAACAGCTTGGCTGGATCACAACAGGAGATGGGAATGGGGACATAAACATCTGCAAATATTCAGGTGAAACTGCCATGGACAAGCAATAGAATAATGCATTAAAATATAAAATTGTTAAATTTTTAGCAAATAAAGGTGCTGTCTGAACTCTAGAAGTTGCCTTGATTTGGAAAGCTCCAAGATAGACGGTGCTTCTTAACAGAATATCACCACTGTCACTTGATGTAACTACACCCAGGCTAGACTGTATTTGTGTAATAGTGATTATACCTGCCTCTTGTAGGTTTCCAAATGGGTTTTGTGTGGACATATATTTAAAAAAAAAACAGCAACAAATGAAACTTGCATGTTATGTATAAATAAAAACTGTGTACGTGCACATTCACTTCATGTTTCATTTTACATTCAGACATTTACACCTGTATGTAAAAGTATTCAAAGTATGTGCATAAAAGAAGTCTACAATCAGTTTAAATTTCTGTGGTTTTCACAATATAACTTTTTATTGTTTTAATTTCACATGTCTATTTATTTTAATTTGTCTTTGAGTCATAAATTTGGCACAAATTAATAGTTTCTACAGGGAATTTTTTTCCGTTGTGTGGGGAGAAGAAAAAAAAGAATAAAATTAGACTGTGGTTGCTGTGGGTATTGAGTAATGTTTAATGTTTATTGTTAAATGACTTCAGAGAGTAGCTGACTCATCAAATCACATTTGGAATTTAAAAAAAAGTGAATAAAAGTTCGACTCTAATTCCCTTAGAGCTTTATTAAAAGTATCCTCAAAATTATTTGGTATTAGTATGTCTTAAACCAAATCATTTGAGCTGAAAAATTCTTTGGGAAATAAAAGGTTACACATTTTTGCTGGTTTATACTTTCAAACTTTTTTTTTAGTGATAGTTGAGAATAGAAATTCAAGCCTTGAGAGTTTGTGTGTCGGGCTCTATATTCAATCATGCAAAAGGATATTCTTTGGTACTAGTTTCATACAAGCAATTTTGAAGGGTCAGGTTTTGTAAACTCTTTTCATTCCATACTTAAGAAATTATTCATGTCTTTGGGTCTTGCAAGCGATGACCAACTAGAGATGGAACAGGTTGGGGAAAACCTGTGGTGTGGGGAAAGGAGAGTTTTAGAATAGTAATTCAGAGTAGGCAGAGTACAAACTCTTGCACATTGAAATCCGCATGGAATGGATGCATTGGGTTGAAGCAGAGCTCCAGGCAGTTTGGTGGCCTGTTTCAGATAAAGGGTGTTTGCAGTTCTCCAGGGAAAAGTACAGACTGGGAAAAGCACCTCCACTGCATTATCCAGGCTTCTGGCAATTTGTGATATTGGGACTTTATAAACTGGAGGTGTATTTATTCTAATAGGTCAGGGTGACTTCTCAAGATTTCTCATTTCATTTGTTCTTAGGAGACCAGATATTTAAATTTTGCTGGGTTTTATTCTGTGGTTACCTTGGTAGAAACTTCCCTGGAAAAGGAAAAGTTTTAGTTTAAATGACACAGTCAATAATACAGTAGCCTTTTTTTTGATTTTTTATTAATTTTGTTCTAAAATCCTCCAGTTGAAGCTTCAGTGTCTTTCAGTACCTGCCTCATTAAAAAAGGCAGGATGGGGAAGATGTCACCACACAAGTACTTAAAAGTTATTCCAAGTTCCTGTAGCTTTCTTTCAATGTTTGTGTATTATTTGAAGACATCTTGGATCTTCTCTTGGCCCTGTGGCTGCTGGGAGGCTTCTTGCTTTTGCCTGTTCAGGAAGGATTTGGTATTAGTTCTTATGCCTTTTAGCAAGTTGTTTCTTAAATATTTTTGGCTATTTTTATCATGTTTTTATATTGAATGTGCCAAAGGTGGTGGTTCTGAACTTGTTTGGGCATGACTTCAACTTTTTGCATGGTAACTTCATACCTTTAACGGTCACTTGGCCTTGTTGTAGAACCACAATGTCTTTGGTTTTATGGTTTTGTTTTTTTTTTTTTTTTTTGCTTTTCAAAAGTTACTTCAAGGTTTACAAAATACAGGGTATTGTAAAACTCATATTTTATGGTTATAGCTTAACAGGGCCTGGGACAACTGAAATCAAAAGATGGAGACTTTCTGAAAACACAGTGGGGGAGATGGTGGAACTTAGGAATGACTGTGAATTTAAAGGTACTTAAATCCAAGGTTTATTCTGTAACTCTCAGTCTAAAATTCAGTTTCTGTGTAAACAAGTAAAGCCTTTCTGATTTTTTTTCCCCATCAATTTTTGGAGACATTTTGATGTATAAACTCTGAATTATATTAAAATTAATATTTTGGTCAGGAAAAAATGGTTGTAGGACTTTATTGGCAGCTGAAGGATAAACATATCAGGACTTTAAGTATCTCAAAACAAGTATTAAAATTCGAGAAATTCAGAGAATGTTACAGCTGCAGGCACAGCCAAGATACCTGGGCAACCTTAGCTGTTCCATCTAATAACAGTGCAAGGGCCATTCTTTGCAGGAATGATGGTGGAGACAGAGTGAAAGCTTGTGAAATGAGATGAGTGTGGCCAGTGGTCTTTATTTTCTATAAACGTAACTAGCAGCTAAACTGGGTTTTGCATCGATGTAGTAGAAGCCAAATCTGTGGTGTTTAAAAGCTTTTCCATGCGTGTGTGCACACAGGCACAAGCAAAACAGGCTCCTCTTTAAGCACCCCCACCTCCTCCCCCAAAAGGAGGCCAGAACCACGCTCGTAAGGCTGTTTGGAACTCTTCAGTGGGTGTTTTTTGTTGGTATATGAGTGTAAACACAGGAAGATGGGTATTATTTGGAGGGAAAACATTTGTGAACAAAACCCAACCACAGGAGAAACAATAGTCCATTTTTTGGCTGTACTGTCTGAGAACATTTCCTTTTTTTTTCCTGAGCATAAGAATCAAAGACTTTGTGCATATTCTTCTCATTCAAAATAGTTTCAAGTGTGACACTGAATCTCCTCCCCAGTTGGAATATCTGTGATGTTTGTGAATATTCATTCACCAACTGTGCCAAAAGTAATACTGCTGGGGTAAGAGGCAGGCTGTATCTTTCCTGAGAGATAAATTGAAAAATAATAATTCTCTTTGGCTATACAGAACCTTTACAATAAATATAAAGATAAATGTAAAATTGCAATAGCAGCTAATGCTGGATGCTTTGAAAATTCCTAAGTGGAATTTTTGAGTGGAAGGATAGAGACTGAAAATGATGTCTTGCATTTCTTTCATCTTTACAACAGCAGGAAATAGCATATAAAGAATGGGTGTGTTTTGTGTCTAGGTACCAGCCATTGAAGCCAGCAAACCTTTAATATTGCATTTCTGAAGATAGAAGGTCTTGCATTATTTACAAAATGCAGAAATTATGTAACACAAAGCTGCAAAATCTCCAGCTTTTACTAAAATATATTTGAGGAAACTATTTGATACCAGAAAAGCACATAGATTATCCTAGAGGAGATTTAAAATACAACCTAATTTATAATCCCAAAGAAGAAGGAGTGGAAGCTTGAAATACATTCAGCTCATTCAGAAAAATTAAGCATGCTAACAAATATAATTTGGTTTCAGGGCTGAGCCAGAGTTGTGTTTTGTTGAGAAGGTAGCAGGGATATCAGATTTCTGGATATACCAGATTTATTTATGAGGTGTAGTTGAGGATTCTGTCTGGGAAAAGTCTTTCAGTGACATCTTGCTTTTCTCCCCTGCACAGAATCTTTTCTTGAATGGAATGAAAATCAGACAGAGAAAACAGCAGTGTTTTAGGAATACATGTACAAACTGTATTTATTCTGTGTAAACTTCCTTGATAATCTCTTGTGTTGGTAAATTCACCAAGATCCTGAAAGACTTTTATAAGGTCTCACGACAAAAGCTGTGGCCTCTGTTCTCATAAAGCCATTTTAGAGATTAGATCATAATACTTTAAAAGCCGTGTTGGATATACATTTGTATATATGATGCATCATTCCATGAAGGAAAAATAACACACTTTGTGTTGTGAAGAATCACAGAATTGTTTCGTTTGAAAGGAACCTCTGGAGGTCTAGTCCAGCCCCCTGCTCAAGGAGGTTTCTCGTGTTTTTGAAATCCACATCAATAAGAGAATAAATATATTCACTCTTCCTTGCCCCACATTTTCCTGCTCGAATTTTCATGTTCACATCTGCCATTCTTTCCAGTCCATTGTGCATCTTATATGTGCTTTTGCAGGCAATATGGAATGGGTGATGTGGAATAGGATGGAATAGGAATGACACCTATGCAGAGATGGTCTGTGGTTGTTAAATTGGTTGTTGAGTTATGCCCTCAGCCAGCATTTTGTTCTCCTTATGGAAGCCACTGATCTGTAGATTCCTACTTGAAAACTCCTTTTGCAAACAAACCACAGAGATGTGCAAATCTATGGAGTAAATACTTTCCAGGGAAGCTTTAATGCAGATAAATTGACTTGTAATGCATAACTTCACTTTGTGATTCCTTTTTGTTGAGGACAGTAGTGGCTGTGTTAGGATCCAGTGAGTGGATGCCTGGCCAGTGCTGTTCTGTAGAATTGTGGAATGGTTTAGGTTGGAAGGACCTTAATGGGTGGAACCCCTCTATCCTGGAAGGGATACCTTCTTCTAGACCAATTTGCTCAAAGCTCCATCCAGCCTGGCCTTGAACAGTTCCAGGAGTGGGGCATCCACAGTTTCTCTGAGCAACTTGTGTCAGAGAATTACATTTATAATGTGATTATAAATCTTGCTTCAAACTTGAGTGTGTTATTAGCCCTTATATAACACACAAGTGCAGCATTGTCGTCTGGCCTGTCCTTCTGAGCCCATGCTCCCAATGCCCAGAGGTATTTCACATGCAAATCTTGCATCCTGTACAGATTGTTGGAGCTACACTATGTGAGATAGATATTATGATACAATTAATCTCTTTGTAGACATATGTATTATCTCTCAAAATCAGTCTGGTCCTGTAAGATTTGGGGAATAAGAGGCAATTTAATGCATCACAGATGAAGCAGCTGCATGTGGAGAAGAGTTATGTCATTGTTACCATGAACCAGAGGGTAGGGTGGAGGAAGAAGAGGTCTATCTCCAGACAGATCAGTATTTACCTGTGAAGTGAACGTTTCTGTCAAGAGTTCATTCAGCCTTTGTGTCTAGATGCAGTCAGGAGGTTTCAGTGCTGTAGCATGTGGTGTGTGAACTATCTCACCACCACCACGAGTCTGAGAGGAGAGAGAGGAAGCCCCAGGCAGAGATGATTTGTGGGAATGGTAGCACTGAGGAGCGGTCAATTAAACACAGTACTGCGGAGTTCAAAGCTGAGGGGCTTGTCCTCAGAATGACCAGAATGGTTGTTCCAATTGCCTTTGGAAGGCTTGTTGGGAAGCAGAACTGGATGGATACAATAATCAGAGTGCTTATGGCCTCTTGAAATTTTAATTGGGCTTGATGTTGTCATATCTATTAAGCTTGAAGGTGCACGGGCTCGCAGAAGTTGCAGCCTCCTGCGGAAGGCACAGTGCTCGCAGAGCGGCGCTTTTGTGACCTGGGCTGGCAGCTGTGCAGCACCAGCTCCTGCTCTGGACACCTGGTCCTGCTCTGGACACCTCGTCCTGTCCCTGCTGCTGTGCCAGCAGCTGTGCAGCACCAGCTCCTGCTCTGGACACCTGGTCCTGTCCCTGCTGCTGTGCAGCACCAGCTCCTGCTCTGGACACCTGGTCCTGTCCCTGCTGCTGAGCCCCTGCTCTGGACACCTGCTTCTGTCCCTGCTGCTGTGCAGCACCAGCTCCTGCTCTGGACACCTGGTCCTGTCCCTGCTGCTGAGCCCCTGCTCTGGACACCTGGTCCTGTCCCTGCTGCTGAGCCCCTGCTCTGGACACCTGGTCCTGTGCCAGCAGCTGTGCAGCAGCAGCTNTCCTGTCCCTGCTGCTGTGCAGCGCCAGCTCCTGCTCTGGACACCTGGTCCTGTCCCTGCTGCTGTGCAGCGCCAGCTCCTGCTCTGGACACCTGCTCCTGTCCCTGCTGCTGTGCCTGGCCCGAGTGGCTCGAAATAGGTGCAAGGATATAAAGTGAGTGGAGATGGTGGCAGGCTGAACTCCCTTTCTATGTCTTAAACACTTTTCTGGGATTGGGAGTAAGTGGTTGTATACCTTTAGTTAGCAAACACATATGCTACTGTCTTACTTCCTTCCCTATAAGTTTTATATACAAAAGTGATGTAGTTTGGAGAGGTGTAGTGTTTTTACAGAGATCAGTAGCAGCAAAGCTTCTGAAGAAGGCCTAGGCAAAAAAGTTTGCTTCTTTCTTTACAGCTTAACTGAAATTAATCTTTCAAAATGTATTCAATGTAATAAAGAATGTAAAAAGTACATCCTCTTTAAGGGACCTACTTTTTTTCTTCATTCTAACCTCTCTTGGAGGTACATCCGAAATTCTTTTTGTTCATAATAACTCAAACAAAAAGCTTTTTGAATAAATTATCTGCCATTTACCACGATTTAGAACTTAAGGATCCATTCATTCGGCATTGTATCTCTCTAACCTTTTTTTTTCTTATCTGTAAAATTGTGGAAAAGCTGAATGAATTGTTCTTTAGAGTGATTTTAGTCTATTTTTCCCATATTAAAAACATAGAGACATAAGTGTTTTCCTACCTTTCCTTTGAGAAGATACTTGAGACACAAGTTTGTCTGCATGTTGAATTTGTCTTTTGTTATCTTTGAAACCTGCCCAAATTTGCTAAAGTTTCAACCTTTTGGAAAATTTCCATTGCATTTTCTTAGTAGGTAAATCATCTAAGAATATACTGTCTGCAGCAAGAATGTGCTCCATTGAGCCATCTAGGATCAATGCTTTAGGAACTGGACAGGACTTGGTTTGCAGGTGTTTTTTCTGGCAGTAGGTCAGTAATTTAAAAATGTCCCCTGCTAGTATAAAGACAAGATACAGCAGCTGATAGGAGTAGAAAAAGCTAAAAGTTGTGTAACTTTAATTTAACACTGTAGTGCATTCTGCTAGACTGCAGCATTTTGTCTTTTCAGAATTATATGTGAAATTTTTTTTTTTATATGTAACTACCTGTATCCATGTCTTGCCAACTAAATATTTTTATTGTACTGTATTTTGTTTTTTAAAATCACTGCCAGTTTTTTGTCAGCTCTTTCTAGAGATGCTGGAAATGACGAGCAGAGTGTACTGTAATACAGGTTTCACTGTGTTTCCATTAGGCATAACTAGAAGTTATTCAGGAAATAAAGCAGAAATAGTAGTTCCTTAACTTGTTAACTGACGCTTTAGGGACTACAACTGACCTGAAAATAACATCAAAGCTCAACAGGACAGAAACAACAGGGCCAGGTTCAGACTCTGCTGCATAGAATAGATGATAAAATACAGATAACCTGTAATTTCTGTCTTTAGCTTCTGAAAAGCGAAGAGTCATACTTTGGCAGTGGAGTAAACTAGGTTAATTTTTCCATTCTTGACTGTATGGGAGTAATGCAAGTTTCCATTCTGTACTGCTTTAAAACAAGTTCCAGCACTTTGAGTCGAGGTACTGTGTGTTTCATAGCTAGACAGGCTCCGGCAGCCTGTCAAAGCTCCATAAGCTCTCTGCTCATGGCTCTCAGAAAGCAAACTCGATTTTCATTTCTCCTTCCATTCAACAGGAGCCTCTTTCATGTCTGAAAATTGAAAACGCGTGTTTTTCAGTGTGGTGCATGGATGTGTGTGTGCCCTCTGGCACACCTGTTTCTAATTTCCTGACTTGAAAGCATCTCCCATCAAAAGAAGCAGAAAAACAATTTCTCTCTGACACGCTGCTCGGAGGCCCTCACTTTGCACAAGGCCTTCCTTTCGTTTGCCATCTTGGTTCCATCGGAGGAACATTATAAGATGCAGAGCACGCATTGTATGGGATGTTCAGCTTATATTGTGCTGGGTTCTTTCTGCTCTTGTTGTGGTTATTTCAAGCATTAGAAATCTTCTTGAGAAGTCGCTGTGCTGAAGAAAAAAACCCAGTGATTTAATCCTTAGTTTCTTGCATGAAGCTCAAATGAAAGATCCAAGTCTGTAGGAAGTTAAAGTTTGTACAACCTATGAATTGAGTATTAGTTACTGTCTGGTACAGAAAGATTAACATTTAAAAATTAGAGCTCAGATTTCGTACCTTTTTCAGAATCGTATGCAGTGTAAAATAGTATCTAATATAATAGCTAAAAATTGAAGATGTTAACAATCTTAAAAAATAAAAACAAAAACATCACAAAAAACCCCCTAGTAACTTGGTGGATGTGGAAGTTGTGCATAGGCTAACTAGCAAATTACTACTGCTGAAATACTAACTTGAGGGGACTACTGATACATCCGTAACAGCTAAATTATAGCAGGATAACAGAAGAAAAAGAGACTATGAACAAAAAAGGTTGTAGATTCCCAGACTGTTCTTGTGCAAATATTCTAGTAATCAATGAGGAGTATTTGAATAGGAGGTAAAATTGTATTATTCTTAGAAATTATGCGTATGAATACCCACAGAAAAGTGAAGTTCTATTTAGCTGTTGTTCTGTCTGGCACTTTGAAAGAAACACTGCATTAAAAACTGTATTGTGGCATGATCCAAGATATGTGTCTGTGAAAATCAGTGGTGATGTTTCTGTGTGATCTTCAGGTGATTTTCTGTGTGATCTTCAAGTTATTTTCAGGCAGTAGTAGAAGCTTCTGGTTGAAGACAGGTTTTTTTGGATCTTTTAGAGTTTTGTTTGGGTTTGTAGTTTGTTTACAAAATAAAGGTGTTGTGGCTAATAAACCTCATTCTTTTCTTCCCTTGTCATAGGAATCTGTTGCCATATACCTCTGGAGCCTTTAGGAATCTGTATATTCTTTCCCCTTAATCTAGGAGGCTAGAAACTTGCATCAAAATATCCATCTGTATGTTTCTATTTATTTTTCATAGAATCATAGAGTGGTTTGGGTTGAGAGGGACCTTAAAGATCATGCAATTCCAACACCCTGCCATGGGCAGGAACACCTTCTGCTAGAACAGGTTGCTCAAAGCCCCATCCAACTTGGCCTTGAACACTTCCAGGGATGGCACATTCAGAACTTCCCTGGGCAACTGGTTCCAGTGTCTCACCACCCTCATAGTAAAGAATTTCTTCCTAATATCTAATTTAAATCTACCCCCCTTCATTGTAAAGATATTCCCCCTTGTCCTATTACTACATGCTCCTGACAGAAGTCCCTCTCTGTCTTCCTTGTAGCCCATTTAAGANTCCAGGGATGGCACATTCAGAACTTCCCTGGGCAACTGGTTCCAGTGTCTCACCACCCTCATAGTAAAGAATTTCTTCCTAATATCTAATTTAAATCTACCCCCCTTCATTGTAAAGATATTCCCCCTTGTCCTATTACTATATGCTCTTGTCAGAAGTCCCTCTCTGTCTTCCTTGTAGCCCATTTAAGAACTGGAAGGTGCTGGAAGGTCTCCTCAGAGCCTTTCCTCCTCCAGGTTGAACAAACCCAACTCTTCTAGCCTGTTTCCATATTAAAGGAGCTCCAGCTCTCAGATCATCTTCATGGCCCTTGTGTGGACCTGCTCTAACAGGTCCACATCTTTCCTGTGCTGGGGACCCCAGAGCTATTTGGATGCTGCAGGTAGGGTCTCACCTGAGCAGGGCAGAGGGGCAGAATCCCCTCCCTCCCCTGCTGCCCACGGTGCTTTGGATGCAGCCAGGGATGCAGCAGGTTCTGTGGGCTGTCAGCACACATTGTCAGGTCACGTTGAACATCTTGTCCACCAAAAAGCCAAAAATCCTCCTCACGGCTGCTCTCAACCCGTTCTCCTCCAGCCTCTGCTTGTGACTGGAGTTACCCTTGCCCAGGTGAAGCACCTTGTTCTTGGCCTTGTTGAGCTCTGTGAGGTTCACACAGACCCACCTCTCCAGCATGTCCAGGTCCCTCTGGATGGCATCCCTTCCCTCAGCATGTGACCGCGCCACGCAGCGCGGTGTCACCGGCACGCTTGCCAAGGGTGCTCTCAATCCACTGTCCCTGCTGCTGACAGAGATTGAACAGCACCAGCCCCTGAGGAGCACCACTCGTCACTGGTGTCCTCTTGGACACTGAGCCACTGCCACAGCTCTTGTGGTGTGACCCTCCAGCCAGTTCCTGATCCACCGAGTGGTCTGCCCATCGAATCCTTGTCTCTCTAATGCAGAGACAAGGATGTTGTGCAGGACAGCATCAAAAACTTAGCACAAGTCCAGGTGGATGGCACCAGTTGCTCTTCTGTTACTCTCCAATGCTGTAACCCCATCGTAGAAGGTCACCAAATTTGTCAGGCATGATTTAGCAAAGTAGTCTCTCTAAGCTGTTTCCTGTAGAAGCATTTTTCCCTTTGCCAGTAGCAATCCTGGAGGAAGGCAGTTAATGCACTTAGCCCTGCGAACATGGACAAAGCAGTTCCAACAGTAGTATTTTTGTCAGCGGAGGAGTCGCAAGTAGGCAACGTGGTGTTTGCAAAATATTACTGTGTTAGGAAAATAATTTGTTTACTATATGAAACAGTTATTTCAGTGCGAAGCACTAATTTAACCCAGTCAATTTTTCCAGCTAGTCATCTACATTTGACTCACTCATGCGTGAAGTCTTAGGGAAGCATTTGTCTGTCATTGCAAAATATTCATCTCTGAAATATAATGAGCTTCAGGTTACTGAAGAAGTCATCGTCATAACTGGGAAAGGATAATAAAATTATTTAAACTCTGTTTACAGGAAAGTTACTAAAATGAATGTATTTGAGACTTTAATGTAGAATTGAAAAATTCTTAGTGGGAGTCCCTCTTGGTTTGGTTTTAGTATTATTCAGTGAAAGAAATGCCAAATGTATTAATGCATGCGGTTAAATGTAGTATGATGTGAGATAGTTAAGCAAATGAACCAGATTTACATTTTCATCAACTTGTGTGCTTGATTTGGAAATGTGTTTAAGTAGCTTTCACTGTAGTTGCTGTCTTGAGTCATGTTAATACAACTTTTTTGGAAGTTGGCTAATGCTGGCAGTTAGATTAAAGTGACTGGAACTATAAATTTGAACCCACAATTTTATATTGTAAGTTATAAATCAGTTTTGATTGCTGTAGTAATATATACATTCATTTTGTGCCTAGTCCTAGTATTATCTACAATGTGTCCCCAGTTTGAGGCTATAGAGACGTATAGATCTGCTAAACCTGTGAGAAGTTTGCTTCTGACTTGAGATAACAGAAAGTGTAATTCTTTTTCTCAGCCTTTATCTGGTCGAAGTATGTGAAACACTGCTTAGTTGTTTTTTTTTTCTTTTCTTCTTCAAAAATAGATGTTCCTACATCAAAAACTAGAGTAACAAATTTTTCTTTTCCAAATGGAGGAATTGTTTTCCTTAGTTATCTGTCCCTGCAGACTGCCAGCAAGTGATGTGTTGAAAGATTTTTACATACACTGCCAGCAGCAGTTTGTAAGTTCGCTGCCTTATAGGTTGACATAAATATGACAAAAAGAAATGACTTTGTCTGTGGGGATGTAGGGATGTGTGATGTGTTAGTAGAATTGCAAAGCTGCTTTCCTTGTGGTTGATCCTGGATCACATCAGTGGGCTGCAGCTGTTCTTAACCCATATTAAGTTTTCTCTCTCTGAATTTTTTTTGGAGCAGACGTGATGTTATGGGAACTCTTCAATAAAGTCATTCTCTTGGGGGGGAAATAACATTATACGTCATGCTAAAAAATGGCTATTGTTTTTTGATGCCAATTTAGGAAATACTTGAAAATTGTGAAGTAGTAACATCTGGTTTTATTACTTGATGCACTGGAGATGCATAGGCTCACTGATTTCTGTGTCTCATTTGTTTGATTCCTATTCTAAGTCCCATGCTTCTTACTCATCTAGTTATATTTAAAAGTATTACATGTTATATTTGAATGCACTGACAGGTTTTTTCAAGAAAAAACCAGCTTTCTCAGTTTTTGCTGGAGGATATGCCTGTTTAGTTTTGTTCTTTACAGCAAAACTTCATAGCGATTAAAGTTTCTTAATTTCAAAAAAGTGATATCCATGTTGTCATCCGTGGGTAAGATGCATCTTGTGGGCTTTTTTCATGTTCTTCATCCATCACTTTGGAATAAATAGTACATAACTCAGAGTTGTATTGTGGACAGAAGCTTTTGAGTGTGGGTGTAATGAGGCAAATGAATGGACAGACCCTCCTGTAAGCAGCTGCTGAGGTTGCTCTATTGCACGAGCCTCTTGAAGATTATCCTAACCAGGACACTTCTCTTAATAACTTGAGAGCTTGACAGTCTCTATGAAAACACTTTTTCCCTTGTGCTCTCAAGAACGGCTTCCCTTGGCTGTGTAATTGTTGTAGTATTTTGGCTCTTTCATTTTCCTCCAAATTTGTAACTGGTTTTTACTCAATCTGTTTGCTATACAAAGAATTTTTTGTCTTTCTGTTGTGCCAGTTGTATGTAGATTCAATGCCAAAGTGTCCCACTTCAAACGACTCAGTTTAGCTGAATTGTATTAATCAGGAGACACTGCCCATTAGCAGGGACACATAACTGAAGACCAAGGTATTTTTTTGGTGATTGAACATAGCAGGGACACGTGTACACAGTTTTTCAGCAATCTTGTCCCTGGGCTGATTCTCTGACATCTAATGCATCCATAGTGCTCGGGGGAGGGGGGTGGTTTTATTTGTTAGTTGGATTTTTTGGTATTTTTTTTTTAAATCTTGGAAATAAGGGGAGTAATTTTTTTTTCCTTCTGTATTACCAATCTTTGAAGAACAGTGGAAACTCATTGTGCATTTAAGGGGAAGGGTATTATTGTGTGACAAGTAGCTGGAGAAAGAGATTCTTCAAGTAGGTTGCCATGTTATTTGGGGTTTAAAAATGATGAGAAGAACAAGAAACCATATGTGAGTAGCTTCAATACACAGTGCCAGACATGCCATGTTGTACCTAAACCAATCAGTGCTCAAAACTCAGCATATGCACAGTGATGAGAGATTCAGCAGGCTGCTCTGAAGCCACTTTTGGTTGGGTTTAATTATTACATTTTTCTTTATGCCACATCTAGGCTGGCTTCAGCCAGCGTCTCTGTTCTGGGCTTGTTAGTGCTTCCAGTAAAGTGAGAGTTACCCATGGAGACTGAGCTGCCTTTGTCTGAAGCCAGCCTAGGTCTGATGTCTTACCAGCTCCAGCTCCCTGCCATTTGGAAGCAACTAGATTGTTTCCAGCCATCAATTTGTTTCTGGAGGCTGTGTAGGTGTATTTATGTAATCCTGTACCTGAGCTAGTAAGTCCAATTTAGCAGATTTTTTTTATGGTTCCGGTGCTTGCATCATCTTGTCGTGTTTAATGAGAAATATGCTAGAAATATTTATATATAATTGTGAACTGACTGTATCTGACTTCTCTCTGTGTATTCTGGAGTCTAATGCAGTTTTAGGCCCTGATAAGTTACAAAGCTGATCAAAGTGTAGTCACTTACATTTAGATAATTTGAGATCATTGTTACATTACAATTCTACATTAGTTATGTTTTTCTTTCTTTCCTAACTGGGTAACACAGTTCACGTGGCTCTTCGTTAGACCTCTTGAAGCTCTTTTGTCTGCTTCCCTGCCATTGAGGAAAAATGTCAACAAATGGGAGGCATAAGTAATGTAATGACCTTGGTCTATATGGAGAAGGTATCAGCAGTGGGTTTTCCAGTCCAAAAACCCCATTTGATCCAGTAAACGTGCATGGTGCCATTTGGCTGCAGCTGTATGTCCCAAAGCACGGTACAGGGAGGGAAAAGGGTGTAGGAGAAAAAATAGCAGGTGTGAAAGTGTTCCTGCAGAACAAGAGTAGCAGTAATGACCTGCTTGTCTTCACGAAAAATAGGTTTCAGGGGATAGGTACAGAAAGCACCGAGGCAATAAGTGGTTGTTTGCAGAAGCTTTTTAATTTCTTAGGGACAAAGCTTTAAAAATTACAGGGATTTGTATTAGGAGTCGAATGACCAGCCACTTTGGCAAAAAAGCATGGGTGAATTCATGTATTCCTTTGTTGGAAAAAGGCTGAATCAGATGGACTAAGTATAAGATTCTGTCATGCAAAAGGAGTTACTGTGTCACTAAAGTTGTTCCCAGTTTGAAGAGTTGCATGCAAGGATCATTCCTGAGAGAATGATTAGTAAGAGGATTCTATCTGGATAGAGATGACAAGTCAGAGACAGTGTTGCTGTTTCTTCTTTCTGTACTTAACTTTTGTTTGGTTTATGACTTTGTGCAGTAGAAATTTCAGGAAAGCTGTGAGAAAACCACTGACTTAATTGAATTTTCGAGTGGCTCATTGACAACCATTTTGAAAAAATAAAAATGCATGGCAGAAACTTGTCATATGCATCACTATTAAGAAACTGTCATTATTTTGCATCATCACAGCCAAATCAATGTGATGATGTAAATTAATGACAGAGTTTCTTCATAGTGATATCTATATTTTGACTATTCCCAATCTTAATATTTCTTTAGGTTGTGGAGAGCACCTTGTCCGGACCATACTGGCCAGAGAATGTTCATGTGCTTTGCAAACAGAGGATGCCCACCAAGCTCTCCTAGAGACTATGCAAAACAAGTTTATCGGTGAGTATATGGTCCTAATTGCCTAAATGTCACCCAACATTGCTGAAAAGGAAAGTAACTTTATTTAATAAAGATACTTATTCTTGTGATTTCTGTTGAAGCCTTGTGTTGCAGTTGGCTTCAAATTTAGTGTTGTGTTACATCTGAAAAATGTTAAACTACAGAAGAATATATTAGGAAATTTAAAGGAAAACCCTTGGAAATACCTCAATTGTTATGTGAGTCATAGAATACCCGGAGGGGTTTGAAGAAAGAATTTCCTGTCTGAATCATGGGCTGTGGTGTACAGTTGCATATTTTAGAATTGATGGGTTAGGAGCATTAGTAAAAATTATTCATCGTGTTAACCCTTTTAAAAATAGTAGACCTCAAAACCATTTCATGTTCTAATTAAATGCTTTGGACAGACAGATTCTGGTTTGCTATTTACATCATCAAATTAATTTACTGAAAAAGTGAAATAGACTTTGTTCATAAACCAATCTTTTCTTTGATTTAAGAGAATTGCACAATATGTCTTCAATTTCTTGTAAATATAGATCTTGTTTCCTTTCCTCAAGTTATAAGCAATATATGAATGTGGAATTTTAAAATAACCATAAAATCTTGCCCTTTTGAAAATTCCAGTGAAGCTTCTGGCATTTATATTGACTTCCAGTGTCTTCATAACCCTTAAAATTTTTCAAGCTTTAGAATCCACAGACAATTTTAATCTTCAAGATTTCTTATGGACAACATAATACTTGTACACTCTATTGCAAAGCTCATTTTATAATACTTTAGTTAGAACTGAAAGAGGGACATATGCACACATTTTGGGGTCCCAGGGACTGATGCCCTTTGTCTTGGCAAGCAGTACATTGCAACTTCTTGACTTCTTTCTATAGTGTTGAATCCACGTTAGGTTCTACTTCTGACATTTGACTGTTTGAGGGAAAGTCACCTTCACATTGGAAGAGGACACTTGGTAATCTGCTGCTGTACTGCAGTAATTTCTGGGTGTTGTAAGAGTGCAGAACACTCTGTGTTCCCCAAAAAGATTCTAATCCAAGCAGCAAAAATGTAGCTTTTAATATTTAATCACTCGTTCCAGAGCATAGTGGCACAAAAGTAGGAATTTGTGTACCCAAAAGAAGCCTTTAGGAAGGATGCTTGTGATAGCTGTGCTAATTTGTAGCCCTGCTTTGCAGGTGTTGTATGGAGGTGGCCTGACTTTCCTAAAGTCAGATCTTTAGTCCACACTCTCAAAATTTATTTTGCTATTTGTGGTAAGAGTACTAAAAGCAAGCACAAATTGTATGTAGCCTTCTGCAATTTCATATTGGTGCATGCACACGCACAGGATGGAAAGCTACTGATGAAGTTATTCATAGAGACTGGCTGATATCTCTGTTGGAGATAAGAGCATATTACATGTTGCTGAAGTGTTTGTTACACCTGAGCTATCAATGGCAGAGAAAGAGGAGCTGCACAGACAGAGGTACCAGGCTAACAATGTAATGTGTTATTCCCTTGGGAAAACACACTAAACCCAGCTAAACAGCAGAAATGAAAAGAGAGACAGCGTCAAATTAATGCTCTTCATGAAAAGAAAATTAGAAAAAAAACGTTTATGTAACGTTTATATAAGTGTTTTGTTAATTCCTTTTTAAAGTTTTGTGTTTTAATTTGGGACAGGTCTGGCTTGTATTTTCAGAAACTTAACACTGCAAGCTTTTGCTGCCTGACAACAGGAATGTGTACTATCTGCTCAGTTATACTCTGGGCAGTGCTGATGTGGGGAAAAAAGACACAGCCACCTTTGTTTTTTGTGCAGATGAAGTGCTTGGATTAGAAAATATATAATCTAGTTTGCACTCAGCTGTCCTGTGGATGAAGACTGATCAAGGAAAACATCAAAATCCAGATACATCTTGCTGGTTACATGTGACATAGTATTGAGTTTGTAGCTGGTAGAGTAATTTTGGAGATCTTGGCAATTCTGCAGATGGAATGCAGAATTGCATGTGGCAAATACAGTGCAACAATTAAAAAACGTGTATTACACTTAAACCAGTAGGTTTAGTATAAACAGGTTTTCTTGCTGTGACTTTTCATAGGTGATGTGCTAGTTGATAGCACAGGATGTGTGCTGTGGTGCAGGATTTCTTACTGTGGAACAACAGGATAAAATGGGCTGAAAGACTCCTTGCTGATGGCATGGAAGCTTCCCTTGCCTTCCTTAGAGCCCTGCTTTGTGGTCTTGTCAAACTGTCACCAGAATTATGATGGACCAAGGCCAAAAAAACCCTAGCCTTTAACAAAGCTGAGCTAGAATGTTTTATCAGAAGTCAAAATGTGTGTTAGTTGTGTCAGGGGAATGAACAGCTGATTTTGGCAGTTGCCATCAGTTTGGTGCTTCCTGTTTACAGGACTCTCCGAGTCTCTGCAGAGCCCTGGGAATCCTTCCAGCTAGGGAATGCCTGGCTTAGACAGTGAGTGCTGTTTAAACAGCAGGTGATGAGCAAACTCATGTCAGATGCGCTTCTCTCATCCTTTCTCAGAGCCAGCTTACTGTGGAGAATGCACAACTGATGGTTGAATCAGAGGTGAGAGAAATTAAATTTAGACTTTTGTAAATGGAATGGGCTCCATATCTTTAGTCAAAGAGCACCAAAGGCTTGGTTCACAGTTGAAGAATGGTGTTCTGTAAACACAAATACCTTCCAAACAGAAGAACAGAGGATTTTGTTACTCATCATTCCTTTCAAGTGCAGCCAAGTTTGTGGAATGTAGACTTAGAGTAAATATTTGTGTCATCTCACTGGCGGGAAATCTGGGCTTTTAACAATGACAGCGTTACCAATGGTACTTTGAAACTTCTTATGAAGTATTAGAAAATAATGAGCTGAAAGACGTAGTTGGAATCTGATATTTGTTCTTTCCTTAGTGGAAATATGTTTCTCTATTCTTGTGTTTTTAAACTGTGCTTCAGTTGAGCGAGGTCTGCAGAAAGGTAATGGCAGAAGGATAATGCTGACACTTTCTCTTCTAGAAATGTGGTGTCAAAATCCTCTCTGCTGAGCAGGACTTTGGACAGCTAGGAGTCATAGAATATGAATTTCCTGATTATTAGTTATGCTTGCTGGGGAGGAAAAAGTCTCATACTTTAATAGTACCAAGACTGTGACTGGCATTGCACAGTGTTGTAGTTACTTTATAATACATTATGGTTTTCTTTGGTGCTGCATCACTCTAAGCTTTGTAGTATCCTTCGTGGTTTTCTAGCAGGGGAAACAAACTATGGAAGCATTATTATGCTTCTCCATGACACAGAGGAAAAGATTTCGGCAGAGAATGAAGTGATCCTGAAGTTTCATAAACACAACATGGTGATGTTCCACAAGGAGTTGTCTAGGTCCTGCCTGTGCTTCTGCATGTCAAAAGCATTGGGATTTTATTGGTCTGTGATTTCCTCAGTTATTTTATTTCTTAAAATCTCCCCCGTGAACTTTTGAAGTGCAGGTGTTTTCCCTTGCAACTTCTTAAAAATTCAATATTGATGTTTTAACTTAATGTATCATGAAATATAAAGACCTCTGACTTGAGACAGCTTGTCAGCAAATAATGGTGCATGAAACTAAAAGCAGGCTTCATTTAGTGCTTATTATGTTCCTCTAATGTTTATTTAAATTGTTACCTTGGAGTTTACTAGGATATATAGCAGAAGCAGAGTGGCAAACAGCTTCACTTTCACCACGTTCCGTACACAAGCTGACAGGCCAGTGGCTGAGGTGATCTATAGACTGTTGACCTGAAAAAGTCAGAATTTCACTGACACGGTGCACAAGAAGGTTTATAACTGTTTAGCTGCCCTCTGTTAAAACTGGGGAATGCTGATGCATTTAATTGGTTACACCACACCACAGTCAGTGTTTAGACCCAAGTTTTAAGCCTTTGAAAGCTGATGTAAACAATTGAGCTGGCAATGGTTTCTCTGCTATGGAAGAGTATGAGTGTAAAACATCTGATGAACAGCTGGTTCATCCTTCAGCTGGGTAAGTGTAAATAAAACACTTTTACAGCTTAGTGTTGAATCTGTGCTAGAATGGTTCTGTGCAGTAACTACAAATGGGGAGAAAAAAAGCACAAGATCAGAAGTGAGCAACTCATGTCAATCCCGTCATCTGGAGGAAGCATTCTTCAGCACAGGAGAGCTTTAATTCACAGGAGACACCGAAGAAAAAGTGTTCTTCACTTGTAACTGTAGCTCCTCCAGAGCAAGGCTGAATGTTGGGGCCATTACTTGCCTCAGTTCTGTGCCTGATCAGCATCTGAACCTGGGTCATGGTGTTCAGTTCTGGCCACTCTTCCAGAATTTAATGCGACCAGTGAATGTGGAGTTGCTGTGAAGATATATTTGCTTGTTTTTGAGAGACCATTGCTCCAGAGTAATAACAAGCAAAATGCATAAATAAAAATGTGGTAATGAATTCTGTATGTCACATAGCAATAACAGAATAGTTGAGCTTTGAAGGAGTGAAATGTGTTTTGCAAAATGTAGTTTTGTGACTGGGGAAGGTGAGGATTTGACCAAAACTAATGAAATATGGGGTTTATTTGTTTTTTTCCTACCCCTTCTCTCTGGTGTGGCCAGTCAGTGCTAACATTATTAGTTAATGCTGCAGTTGGAGTTTTGCTTTGGATTTTTCATGCCACATTCCTCAGTGGTATGCCAGTGTAACTGGAAAAGGAGCACTGAGCTTCATGAGACTTTAAATGATATTTAAAGCCCCAGTTTTTTGTAATTTTGTCATTAGCAAGCTATTAGATCAAAGAGTTATCTAGCAATTCTATTTTATTGTAGTGGGAAACAATATTTTTTGGCCAGTAGGCGTATTTTGGTTTTATTTTAACTAAATTTTGAATTTGTAGAGGAAAATCTGTCTTTCTGAAGAGTACAGAGAGAGCAAAAATGGTGTAGGAGGTGGGAGCCAGATCACTTTTTCCTTTTAATGAGAAACCGTTCTGCCTGTAATACACGTGGCAGTATTTCAGTTCCACCTTTTCTCCTCCTCTTGAAATACTAATTAAATGTATATATAAAAAAGTCATTACCTATATTGTTATTTTTTACGAAAGCCTGCTCTATTATTTCTTTTTCTCAATGGGTTGGCTGTAACAAAATGAGTTTTAGAACTAAATTAATGAAATATGTTCCTAACCTTTGAATTCACAGTGTTTTGAGAACACTAAAATTAATTCCTGTGTATGGTACATGGATTATCTTTAGAAATAAAGTATAATACTGCTTTTGTACCATTATTTTTACAGATTTAATGATGGATGCATAGCATTCAGCTGTCTGGATTATTGCTTACCATAGACCTACTCATGTGCACTGTATTGCTGTGTTAAAATACACTCTTTAGCATAATTGTAATCATCAGCAGTAAGTCTGCGTATCTAGAAAGATCTTAGTTTAAAAAAGGTATTATATTTGAATACCTCTTTTAACATTTTTGAAAAATTGCTTTAATTGGGAAATAAGTAACTTTTAAATAATATGCTGTTCAGCACGTATTTAATTTGGCTTAGAGTCTGATTTTTAAGAGCAGAGAAACAGCCTGAATTTACTGTAACATAGAATACTGTAATATTATTATTGTAGGCAACTTGTTTTTACTGGTGCTTTTTAGAGGTTGATTCCCCACAACTTGGGCAGTGAATTGGAAGAATTGGAGACACACATTCTATTGTTGCTCATTTTGCACGGAGATGATTTAGCTGAACTTGCTGCTGAAGGCATTTGGGATGGGTGAGGGTGTAGTCGCAGTATTTGCTTCTGATGTCTCTGGGAATGGCAGCCTTCAGCAGAAATGGGGAAGCAGGGTGGCCCTTGGAAGTGGCATGGGTGGGAAGATCCTGAACGTTTGCGGGGTCGTGCAAGTGACTGTGTTTGTGTCTTCATTTGCTGCTTGTGTTTGGAGATGAAAACAAGGGGTATGTTCTTTTTCCAGACTTCTCCCACCATTCCAGAATAATGCTCGTTCTGCAGGTGATGATGAACTGGTGTAGAAGATCAAAAGGGCAAGCAAAGCTGTGTTTTTGTCTGTAGGAGAGATAGTGTCTCCCATCATCTTTGCTTTGTTTGCATAACACAAACTTTTAAGACATTTGATTCAATACTCCATTCAAATTACTTGCTACAAGTCACATTAAGTCATTTTATTCATCTCTGTCTCACACCAGTAGTACTGTTAGAAAGTTAGTGCAGTGTGACCTGGTTTCATGTGACACAACCAACATTTCTTCTTAATATTATAACCAATATTCTTCTTATTCCAAGGGCCCAATTTATGTCATTCTTAAAGAAGCCAGTGTCTTGCCCATCTGTTGTGTTTTATGAGTGCTGAAGTTAAGACTTTCATCACACTTTTATCAGGTGCAGTGCTATTAAGTTAATCCTCTTCTGGAGTTTTCTGGTTGCAGTAGGGTGGCAGTGTACTTCAGCAGAGACTGAATTAATACAATCAGTTTTCCAACTTCTGAGTGGTCTTCAAAGCCTTTAAGTTTTGTGGACTGGTAATAAAGCTTCCATGGTGCATAATCATTGAAGGAAGTAATTTGTTCAGAAAACAATTGTGTGCATACTTAGGGCAATATAATGGACACCATGTTTAATGTCAATAAATAAATGCTATTTATCCTGACAGAACTGGGAAGTTGTAGGCTGAAGACTTTTGTCTTATATGCTTGAAGCTCAAGTTTTAATTTACTTATTTAAACCCTCTTTCAAAATAAGTTTCACAGAACACTTGCTTTGAGTGGTTGCTTTTTTCATTTTGTGTTTCACTGAAGATGAGTATTTCGTTCTTGCAAAGAAATCCCTGTAAAAATGGAAGATATCTGACAAAAATGCAGTGTTATGTGTTTTGCTGCACAGTCTCTACATGGAGAGAAATATGCTGCTAAGCCTTGTAAGATTTTAAAAGACCATATACAAGTTATTCAGATTACTGAAAATTTGATCGGTCATGATGGCACAGTTGACAAAATGCTAGGAAAATGAAGAAATATGCAATTAGCTTATTTACAGACTTCTCTTTCATCTATTTTTCTCAGAATGTGAGGGAAACAAAATCCCTACAAAAAGTGATTAAATGGATGCATTTTCTAGAACAAGACTTCAGTGGCACCAACTCTATAAACTGATCAGTAGTTGCTGTCTGGTATCATGTGCATTCATACAGTCCTGGTGTTTTACTGTGGCCTTGAATATACTGTCTGCAGTGAATGCTGTTTGCTGGCTGTGTTCTGCTGAAGTAGAACATTTTTAGCCATTCTAATTAAAGAGTTAATTAGTATTTTTCACTAGAACCCTTGAAGAATCTTTCACAGCCCTTGAAAGGGAAGGAGAAACTGCTTATTAAAAAACAAACCAGAACTTTTTCTGTCTCTTTGCAATGACTTTTCGCCCCAGCACAGCTTAGAGCCTACATCGTGTGTGCCGTTTAGTGCAAGATTAGGTTTGCAGACCAAGCTCAGGTAAAGACATTGTCTTTGAAGTGCCTGATTTTGACTTGGGTGGTAAAACTCTTCACAACTTTCCAAGCCTTGTGTTTCTATTTTAACCAAACATATTTTCCTGTTTTGTTGTCTATTACCTTATTGTGGGCTGGATTCTCGTTTCACAGGGATTGGGTCGCAGTCAGTGAGTAATACAGGAGGTGTAACTGTAACTAGTAATAGTTCTTTTACAAAGCAAGTGGCACTTTAAAGATAATATCTGTTTGCATTAGATCAAGTAAGATATTACTGTTTATCAAGCATACTGCATTTATTATTTTCCTGCAACGTGGGCTTCTATTGCAGTGACCGCCTTGTATCGCTTTCGAAGGTGGCTGCTCTAATGTTTAGAGAAAACACAATAAAACTTTTGGTTTTCCTTATTGTAAAGCTTGAAGTTGGATTTTATTGGGCTGTTTTGTTGTTGTTATTTGCATTAAAGGAGTAATTTTAATCATACAAATAGCTGTGGGCAAGTTAAAGGAGTCCGATGAATAGATCTGCTCTAAAGTTCTTGTGGCTGGCAAATTACAGTGTCTGTACACTAATTTATTTAAAGGAAAGGATGGTAAAGAATTACATGAAATGGCTGTTGCAATTGTATGTTCAATTTTGAATGACATTATAATGCAGATGTGTAACTAGGATGTCTATGGACCTAAGTGCAAGAACTTGATTAATTCTGTGGCTCAAGACATTTTAAATTGTATGTAAATTATACCATTGTTTCCACATTTAAAGCTATAAGAATCTTACTTCAAATTGCAAACCAGAGAAAGAATACTTAGGTTTCGTTCAGCTAACTTTAAAGCTTTTCCAGCGTCTGATAGAAGACTTTTATAGCCTACCTCTTAAATTAACAACAGAAAAGCCGTTGTAAAAAGTAGGATGTGCTTAGGCTTTTCTGCTAGTATTCATCAAACAGCAAGGCAGACAGTATAGCAGTTTGGTGTCTCTGTACAGAGGGCTTTAAATTGGCAAAAATGAATGAACTGTAAAAATTACCTCAATTTGCTTCATTTTTTAAGATATGTCTTTATATTAATTATAGAACAGAAAGATCTAAATATTGAGTCACAGGTTTTTTTTCAACTTGACACTCCATTTTTCATTATTATATTTCCCTTGATCCACGAACAAATAGGTTTGCACTCACAAATGTAATATTCAATATGTTTGTTTTATTCTATGTAGCTCTTGATTTTTTTGATTACTGGTGGATTAGTAGATTAACATTCTAGAAAATTATTCTTTTGGAACTAGGAAAAATACAACTGATGCTTTTGTAAAAGCACTATTTGACCTGTCAGTCTTTTCAACCCTTAGTGACAAGATTAAAGGGGAAAGGCAGAAAGTCAAATTAAAAAAAAAAAAATGCCCAAGAAACTATTCCTATTGCAAGTAATTCTCCCCAACGATTTTGCCCAGGTTCACCTTTTCTAGCCAATGAAGATGGTGTACTCGGAGGTGTGATAGTTCTCCGCTCTTGTAGGTGTTCAGCAGAGCCTGAATCCTCACAGGAAAAGCCAACTTTACTAGGTAAGAAATTCTTACTCATATTTACTTCAGCTGGGTGCTAACTCAAAGTGAAGGGTGAAATAAAAATCTCTGTGGGTGTTTGAAAGCCACAGAGAGAACAAAAAGGAATTGAAATTGAAATAATAAAAATCTAGAAAGCGAAATAGGGAACAAACAAGGCTAATACTAATAAAACTCCAGAAAAGAGCATTCTTTCTGACTCATTATTTCTAAGCAGAATTGTCATTCAGAGGGCTGTGTGGGATCCTTCTAAATCTATGGCGTAGATATAATAGTTGCTTGTGGCAGGGCAGGATGTGTTCCTCATAGGAAGAATTGCATTTTTAGCTGGGGTAATGCATGTAGCTGTTTACTGCTTCTCAGTAGCTTATGTATTAAGAATGCTTTCTAAAAAGTTCTTTATTCCTCCTTTCTGCAGAAGAAAATTTGTGAATTTGGAGGATACACTTAAAATTTGTAAGGCAAGTTGTTTATGGTGGTTTATTCTTGGTAATGCCCAGGAAAATCAGCTTAGATAAGTCGCAGTTACTATTTGCATTTGCACCAAACAGGAGTTTCTGCTGCTCATCCTGAAATCAGCAGGAGCCTGGACTTTGCCTCCACCAGTAGCTGGCTGGTTCCAAAAGGGCTTTACATCCCTTCAGCCCTGTTTCTGTCCTGGAAACACAAAAAAATCCCTATCTTGCTGCTTTAGAGCAGAAAAGTATGTTATGGAAAACTGGCACGTGGTTTGTGTGGGAGAAACAGATGGAAACTGAAGGCTGTAGACTGTGAGCAGAATCGGGTGGAAATACAACCCTGAGACAATAAAGCCTCTTTAAGGGAAGGAATTTGGGGTTGGGGGCATATGAATTACTTCAGGATGACACTTGTGCCATCTCCTTTCCTGTGGTGCTCCTCAGATGTGGAGCTATGTGCTTATTTATTGGGTCACATCGACCTGTCTAATGTAGATTGGGGTTATGTTACTGGAATTAAAGTGTTTTTCCTTTGTATAATACTCTGCTTTATTATTATTTACCCAATTGTGACATTATCTAGTGCAACAGCATTCTGCAGCATAAATTCTATCCTTAAAAAAAGAGTTAAGAAAATGGAAATACAAGTCTGATTAAGTAAGAACAAACAAGATCAACTTAACCTTCAATTCCTGAGGTTTGAAGTGAGAGAATATTTTTCTATTCATTTAATGTTTGTCGTTCATGTAAGAGAACCTATTCTATTAATGAAGGTTTGGCATTTTTTCCTCAAAAATTAATTTATAAAATCCCCATATATCATACATCATAAGTAAAGACTATTTGTCCATTGATTTTTGGTTTTCTTTCCACTGAAATAACATTGAAATTAACTGTAGCACAGTACCTTTCCTGGACCACAGAAATTTACTGCCTTATAATGTATGCTGAGATAATATGTAATTAAACATATGTAGTATTTGTGTTGTTTGGGCTGAAAATAAGTTGGTTAATACTGAACAACTTTGTGTACAGAATAAGGAACTCTTCATGTCTTTGTTAAAGGGATCATCTTTATTTCTTTTTAATATTGAAACAAATGGCAAGGACGTGACTTATTAAATGGTTGAAAATATACTTGTCTGAAGATGTTTCACGTGTAATTTAGAATTTTCACTGTAGTTCCACTACTTGTAATGCCTAACAATAACCAAGGTTCATGCTAGTACAGGCTACTTTTGGTAGTTATCAAAGGCAAAGATACAATAATTTGAGAGTATTTGGCCTGAACTGTTTCCCAACTTCTCAAAATTGAAAGATTGGATTAAATTTGTCTCAGGGAAAATGCTTCCCACTGACAGTGGAGCCTTTGGGATGCCAGGGAGAGGTTGGCCCCATGGAACATCCATTGATTGTGCTGGATATGTTTCACTGTCTGAAAGCTTTTGGCTCACCTTTGGTGCTATCAGTCACAAATCTGTTATGGGGGAGCAGAGCTCACACCTCAGTGAAGTTCATTTTTCTTTTATGATGATATCTGCATATCTGTCAGAATCTTCAAGTCTTGCTTGGCTCATCGAACCTTTGATCTCCTGCTCTGGTTTAATTGCTATGCAAGGAGAAGTGGTTCAAAGGATAAGTGTGCTCAGCTTGCTGTGACCTTCGTCAGCCACATTAAAGGAATGTGAGGAATAGGAATGAGTACAAGTTTTAAACCCATCTAGTGATGCTTTTTTGCAGCATGAGAAAGTCACTCTTGAAAGAAATATGTGGAAATGTCTTTCTGTGGCATCTTGTGTAATTCATGTAAGACACCTCCCATAATCCAGAGGAAGAATTTGTGCTTCAGTGCATTTTTTAAAACCTTTTACAGAATTCTGTGAAATGCCTTGAATTCTGATCAGCTGCCTTTTTTCTTTCCCCCCTTCCAAATTATGGACTTTATAAACGCAAAGAAAAATTACCATGACACAGAGCAGGAAGAAAACAGTGTGGCAATGTATAAAGCTCCACTGACAAAGAGCTGAACGTATGACTAATGTGCTCTTTGTCTGAATTTTGTGTTGCAGCTGAGTAGGAGGGTGTTTGTGTACATAAAGATACCTGCATATGTATCAGGCAATTAAAGATCACTGGAGCAGACTGTTAAACAATTGATAAATCAGAACACTTTAAGACTTCAGGACAGCATCTTACTGGATTAACAGGCATTAACAATGGATGTGAGCAGTGATTAGTTTTCTTAATCATTATCATTGCAAGCACGGCAGTTGGTCTTTAAGACTGATATCCTAAATTAGCTGTGAGTGCAGTACCAGAGAGCTGATGTTGGATACCTGGTGCTGGAAGTCCGGGTAATGAGACCTGAGAGTGTTTTGATAGGGGTTTCTTCTCCATCTTTCTTTCCTCTCTTACCTTTGGTGCTCCTTACACTCTCCACAAAGAAAGGGGGTGTTTGCATCTGCTGTTGCAATTCAGCATACTTTTGAATCTAGGACTTGCACTGATTTTGCCAGAAATCTTTCTTCCTTATTGTGCATGTTACTCTGATTCCATCAGACACCTCTCCTGCTTTTCCTGCAGGAGAATTTTGCTTTTACCAGATGTCTTTCCTGCCTGCTCTATATCTTCAATTCCCATATTGGAGACCTGACTATTTCTTCATGTTTTCTTGTATCCTGCTTGGGTAGCTAAGCTGCAAATCCCCCTTCACCTATTGATAGTTACATACTATTTATATATTTATGCTCAGTTCTGTGCAAAAAAAAAAGCTTGTTCCTGGTTATTCTGTTGATAGTGTGTCAATTCTAGAGAATCCTTGTAGGCCATCTGACTTTATGCTGTTGTAGGGTGCTTTTGTCTGGGTTCAGGGCAGGCAAATGCAAGTTTTATCAGCTTTTACTTCATGAGTGGAACCGGCCACTGCTTTAGAAGTTGGTCCAGTCTTTTAACTGCAGTTGCAGTTGGTGTATTTCTCATCTTGGAGGCTCCATATCATCGAAATAGAATTCTTGTTCTGGGTGTTAGTTCTGCAGTGTGTGACTGCAAATAGTCAGGAAAATCTTGTTTGTTTGATAGCTGTTTCTTTTGAGATTTAATTACTATGGTAAGTAGTTTTTGTTCTTTTTTTGTCCTTGCTGTATTTGTTCCTCAAGATACCAATCTTGTTAAATTACATCTTGTATTTTAAACCAAGGCCTTTTCGTAACTTCTTGCATTTTCCTTTACAGTGGAATTTCTGTGGAGCCATACGACAGAGAGCATGTGTGTGGGATATATGTCTGCACAGGATGGCAAAGCTAAGGTGAGCCATGAGGAATAGGCTGCAATACAGTAGAATGAGTGCAGAAACTAAGGAGAATTTGAATTAATGATAATGAAATACATAAGAAATTTCTGTCTTTAAGAAAATAGAAAAAGTAGCGGGTGCATAAGCAGTTAAATGTGTCAACTGATGAGGCATTTCTAATTTGTTTTTTTAATTGCAGCAGTTAACAACCCTATACAAACATATGTTTCATGTCAGGATAAGGTGCCACGAGCACATGTCCCTTCCCTCTGCTGACAGTAATTGTATTTGAATAACTTTATTCTTGATTCAGTTATGCTGGTACCATATTTTTCTGTGGGCATGTCTTCCTTCAGATAAAGCAATTGTACCATCAAGCAAGATATAAAACAAACTTCGAACAAGCTCCTAGAATAGCCCCTGTGATAAATAATTCCAATATTACCATCCATATTTTCAGTATCTTGGGGCCTTATAGTTTATTTTTAATGAGAGAAATATGTTAAAATTGAATTTAGCAATGAAAACTGGAAAATTCTGTCACATCATAATCAAGGAGTAGGGATTAACCAAGTGGATGAGCCATCCATTCTTAGGAAAAGAGCATGGAAGGGAGAAAAAGGAGGGTACTGTAAAGTAGCAACTAGCACATTTAGGAGAGATGTTTGGAGAACAGGGGTGAACATGGGAGAAGCTGCAAGCAGAGACAGTCATGATTTCTGTAGGCATTAATGCAAAGGGGGATGTGACCAAGGCAACAAAAGAATACACAAAAGAAGAAAATCTACATCAGATATTTTACAAAGCAAAACTGGTGTAACACTCTGTTTCAAGCACTGGAATGGCTGAGTTCATCCTCAAGGCATAAAATGTGCAGGAAGAAAAAGACAAGAATGCCCCAGAAAGACAAGAAAGATAACAAGCAGCTGACGAAGGAAGTGCTGGTAGAGGTGTAAGTGAAGTATTTGCTTCACTTTTGCATAACTTAGGCACAGTTCTTTCCAGATAACTATCCATGGAAGTGTGGTTTTACTTCTTTCCTTAGTATTTATTTCAGATTTAGTTGAAGAAAGTCCAAACTGAAGTTAAAAGCTCTGATTGAACTGAGTGAAACTGAAGCGAGTTCAGCCACAGATGTTCTAGTATTTGCTAGTTAGCTTTAAAATTGTTGACTTGTCTATGCAGTGAAAGAATAACTGAGAATAAAGGATGTTAAATGTTTCCAGTGTGCACACCTGCCTCTGACTTACACTGCAAAGCCCAAAATGTTACTGTTTCTTCCTGGTAGTGTCTAATTAATAAATAAATGCTAAATATGAAATCTGTCTGGTAATGAGTATTAACATGACAGTGCCATGCCCAGAGTTGCTTTCCTACTCACAGTTGCAACATTTGACATCTGGTGCGCATTGTTTTCATACTGCTGGTAAATTCTGCAGCTGGTAATCCTGATTGTGCTGACAGACACAGCTGCTCTTCTTGGTTCACTTTTAAATTATGTTTTTGACCTTCACTGAAGAGTTAATCCCGCTCCCTTTCTTCCTCCTTTGAGTCTGTGGCCACAAATGCTTTCCAGAGAAAAACCACAAACGCTTTTGCTGCTGACTTCTATTGATCAAAAAAAGTCTTCTGTCATAAAAGCTGGAATTTTGTTCTGCTACAACTAGGACTAAGTTATAGATGGAAAACTGGGCTTGAAATAGAACACAATGTATTGCAAGTGAAAAAAAAATCTCTGTTCTTTAATAGAGTGACTGTTTTGCTACAGTTAATTTTGAGTGCTCGCCATGAAAGAATAATGGGATAAGAGTTCATAAAAGTATAAAATATCACTTGTTTATGAGGACCATAGCAAAATGATTAGGCAGCAGCTTGTAAGGAAACATTTGCTTTCCTGTTTTCCTAGGGTGGTAAAGGCCTTCAGGTTTTATTTCTTTCATCAGTCTAGGACTTGAGTTTTGTTCTTAAGCTGAGGGGTTGTCACAGTGGCTGATTTTGGACTGGTTCAATTTAATCAACAATTTAATGAACACGGAACAAAAGCAAGACTTAAAAAGTGAGAAGGTCTTTAAGTGTCTACTGTTATGGACTAGACTAATATTAGAATCATATAAAGTGATACATACTAAGGAAAAAAGGAGCCTGCTTTACCATCTTAGTGTGATTCTTTGGGCATGGGAGGTTAATGCAGATTTTGATAGGACCTAGCAAATGGTGGTTCTGAACCCCAGATGGAAACTGTGGAGGTCCAGGATGTCTTTCTCACAAGGCAAACACACCCGGTAGATGCAGCTCACCTGCAGACACTGGTGTGCTCAAGACATGGAGACAACCAGTTAAAGCAACTCCTTAAAAACAGTGGGACACGAAAGTGGAATCAGAGGTGTGGTTTGCACAGCCCCACCTGCTGGTGCTTCTGGCTTTTAGCAGTGTGACCTCTCCAAGTACTGATGTGGAAGTACCCTTGTGCCAGGGGTTTGTATGCTCCCAGTTTAGGGAAGACTGGGTTCTGCAGCTGGCCACTCACCTCCAGATCAGACTGCCTGAATGTTAGCTCACCAGCACCAAATGGCTGAGCCTGCAAGAGCTGTGCACTGATAGTGGTTTGATTTGAAGCATACGTTCTGGAAAGGTGTCCAGTCTTTCCTGTTTTGTAAAACCAGTTGCCTGGAATAGTCACCATTTCCTGTTGGATTCAAGTGTTTGGCTGAATGCTGCTTTAAAAATCGTGCATAACCTTGCCAGATGAACTAAGTTCACACCTTATTGCTGACATAGTCTCCTCTGGTTGTGTCCTATCAGCTCTTTCTTGATGCTTGAACTATTTCAGCTCCTCCACCACTCATAGCTCTGGCAATGTCATCTCCACCACCTGCATAGTGGATGTCCCAGTGGCTTCCTTCAGATTCCTATGCCACAAACTGCTGATCAAGGCATATCTTAGCTGGTTCAACTGTGCTTCTCTTTTTTTCTTGTCATCCTTCTTGACACAAGCAGCTTCATGATCACTTGATGCCAGCGTTGGTCACAAATTGGATATGGAAGGACACAAGCTTTTCATCTGAACATTTTGGCTCTTTCCTGTACTTCTTGAACTAACCTGCACCACTTGGTTCTGCACCTAACCCAGGCTGGTGCTTGGGAGCTTCAGTTATCATGAGCTTAAGGGGCAGATGCACTCTGCTTTAGGAGCTGCTGGACCCAAACTTCCTTCCTGAAGCAATACTGTGGCAGATTGTTTCAACATCAGCCCTGCTCTTTGGAAGATAAATGGGCTTCCCAAGATCTCTTGAAGCGAGGTCTTGTATCGCCACCTCTGTGATGGTAGAATTGTCACAGTAACTGGTGCTCCTTCTGTCTGTTAGTGAGGCTGTTGGAATATTCTGGGCTGTGGCAGAAGTTTCTGGCTGCAGCTGTTAGAATACACAGAAACAGGTAGAAAATACTAGTTTGTGGATTCCCTCTGCACTCACACAGCTCATTTTGTAGCAGTAAGTGCTGCAGCAGCAAGGGTTATGACTGCTAGATTAAAGGACTGGGAGATTAAATAACTGCATGAACTGCAGAGGTTTGGGTTTTTTTGTTATTGTGTTGTTGAGTCATGAATTACTTGATATGAATTTAAGATCTTTGATAAGCAATTATTTCTCTTTCCAGTCCAAATTTTCTTCTCTTTCTGAGATACTAGTTAGTCTTCAGAATAACCTTCCAGATGCTTGGGGTTTTTTATGAATCCAAAATGGATCTAACAACTGATCATAGCATCAGCTAAGAAGGTCACCCTGTTACTGGGGCTCTGACTTCTTGAAAGTTACTCTGGCAGGGTTCAGTTATCATTTCCTATTTTCCTGAACTGATTGGATTATATTCTGAGATCTTAAGCATTTTTGTTGTCACCACTGAGGAAGTAGCTCTACTCTAAGGTGTTGCTTCTTGCAGCTCTGTCCATACTGCCATGGACGATGTGCAATACTTTAGGTCTTAACAGTTTATGTAGCATTTGGTAGAGCAATTTCAGTGTCAGTTTGCACAAAGGGCTTGCAGACCCTCTGCCATGTAATTTGGAATGGGAAGAAATAATTCCTTCAATTCACCCATAATGTGATTTTAGATTTAAATGAGGAAAAATGAGGAAGGAAGGGGTGTTAGTTGTTAGGTTGCGTAAGTCAATTGACTCTTTTTAGTTACAAAGACTTCATATCTTCTTGTTGCTTTTCTGCTTGCCCAGTGGTGGATGCTTCAAAGGAAAATAAATTCTTCAGTCTAAAATGAGAGTGCAGCGTATGCCTGCAAATCACATACCAACAGCATCTCTTGAAGGTTCTGGCTGTGGGTAGGCAGTCTTTCTTTGATTTAATGTTGTGTATCTGTGCATAATCAGACAGGAGCCCTTTTATTTCAGGCAGGGTCTGCAGAGTATTTGTTTACTCGGGTCCTGCAGTATTCTGTATGAAGAAAGTGTAAGTGGCTGGGGTACTTTTTACTGGATGTGACAAGTGTCTTGTCATGGTGATTGAGAGTAGTTGGTGGTGGCTGATGTTTCTGCTTGAAGATAGGTAGTTCCTCACTGTGTTTTCAGTAGTATTTGAAGTCAGAGTGCTTTTTTCCAGTGCAAGATCCAGTGTCAATACCAGCAAAATGCAGTTTTGGTAATTTATTTTGTGTAAGTATTTGAAATAATTTATCAGCTCACTATATTTCTTAGTATTTATAAATCTGCTACATGATATCTATAAATGTTGCAAACTTTGGCAATTATTGTAAATGTTGCAATATTTTTAAGTAGTAGTTCAGCCTCATAGGTTTTATTTTTTCTAACAGCTGGATTACTTAGACAGCAAATTTAAAAAGCCCAGTTGCAATATTGAATATAATCCAATTCAGTTGCCAGTTTAAATCTCTTTTTGGCAGCTATTCAGTTCTTATAGCATGAACTGCTAAGCTTTATGTTATGGCAGGTTTTAATAATGCAAAGCTACATAAGCTATTCTTTCCATTCTCAAATGAGCTGAATTCACATTGCTTTGCAAGACGTGGTGCAGCAGTAGTGGAGAGTGTTGCATATTGCTGTGTTTGAAAACATCCATCAGCAGCAACTGCTGTCCACACCAAATGTTGTGGTTGCAATGTGCAAACAGAAACTTTTATCTTTGACAGTTAATTTCACTTTCCAGTATGAGCAAACATGGTGGACAGGGAGACCATCTCCAGTTCACTTTTCCTGTGGAGTTGTAAGCTGTCATCATCAGATTTATTCGCCTTTACTGACGCTGTAAAATTTAGCAAAAGTCCTTCCCTCTGCGTTTGAAGTGATACACGTGACAAACACTGGTTGTAGTGATTGTTGTTGGTTTTCTGAGGGTGACCTTCTGTATTTGACTTTGTGAGTGAAAGGTCTGTGAAAGCCCTTTCTCAGGAGAAGGGCAGTTTTCCAGTGCTCATTGGGTGAAGAAACACATCTTGGAAGAATCCTAATTCTAATTTGAAAATTAGTGGAAAAATTTACTGAGCCTGTTTAGTGAGCAGAAATACGAAGTCAAATAACTCAGTCATTCATTTCAGATGAATTCACATTGCTTTTAACTTTTAACTTTTAACAGTCTCTTAATGAGACAGGAAAAGTATATGTCACTGTTCTACTTATTTTCTTTAATCTTCACTCTTGTCTGGAGACTGGGGAATCAGTCAGAAATTTTCATTTGCAAAGTACTCTCTGCATGCAGTGGAGCATCCAGTTCTCTCATAAAAACAAGGTTTTTCTATTTGTTGGAAATAACTTTCAATGCTAAGATACCAGTTAAAATGTTTGGCTCGTTGACCTTCACGGAAATTAACTGGCTCTGAGATGAGAAGATAAGTTCACTTTTTGGGTTGGGTTCTTGCATAAAGCCAGTAATTCTGGAACTCTCCTCGTATTTGGCTGACAGAGTGGAGTAGGGAAGATGGGACTGTGTGTCCAGGTATGCAAATATAAATGCAATAACCTGACTTAGCGCCTGCAATTCACAGTGATACAAATCACATTTGAAGATTCATGGCAGGGTTTTAGAATACATCCACAAAACCCTATGGTGCTGAGCTGAATAGATGATTGGTTGGTATGTGTCTTTAGGCTGTCTTGATACAGGTAGGAGTGATTTAGTTAGATACAATAAATAGTTTATAGTAATATGGTTAACTCACAGAATGAATTTGAGCTTGGAAAACTGGTAACTTCCTAAGGAACCTGTATGTAAAACTGTTATTTTCAGTGCAGTGAGACCAGAAGCACCCCATCAGTATGTGTTTCTGTTGTTTCCCAACAAGGACAATATTCTGGAGCCTCTCTTTCTACTTTTTCACCATTTTTTTTCCTTTATCAAGGTTTCACCAAACAAGATGCACATGGCATTTTCTGATAGCAGCAGTTGCCAGGATTTCGTGGGGCATCTTCTCCTGCCATACTACAGGTGTACATACAAACCATGGTGGAGGAGAGATTACCAGGAGACAGAGCAGCAGAGTTGCTGCCAAAATGGGCTCTTACTGCTTACGAAATAAATTCAGAATGTGTGGTCAGATGGTTCTGATAGTGGAAGTGTGTACCCAGCTAGAAGGCTCCAAATTTCTATGGGTTTGGTGGTACTCTCTTTCTTCAAGGAGCAAAGTTGTAGAAAGCAATTTCCTTAAGGATATGGTGTCCTTGGTCTTTTATTATATTTCATCTCTACAGTGTAATGAATGGAAAAAGTTTGTTTTATAAATTATTCTGTCTAAAGCACATCCTGAGTGTGTAATAAGAGTGCTAAACACATGAAGTACTCCCTAGATTTGCTTAAGAACTGAATGTGCTGCCATCTGGTAGTTGTACTCTGTCCTCTTGGCAGCGTTTGATTGATTGCAGCTTTCTCATGCAGCACTGTCTATTGGCTTAAAATTTAAATATACCTTTTACATTGTATTTATGCATTTAATGAAAGAAAAACGCCCCAAGTTGTTGTGACAAACTGATACTTTTATGTGAATAAAAGGAGGAGACTAGCTCTTTAAAAGAAAACCTTTTTTATATTCCTTGGTCACAGGGTTGTTTCAGAATCCTTGTCTATGAGATATGAAATAATGTAGGTCAAAAAGATGAAACCATATATTGTTCCTGTAGTAGTTAACATGTATTCCAGAGTAGAAAGACCTATTAATTTTGTAAGCAGGGGGAAACTTGGCAGTGTGCATCAAAAAGCACTGGGAGAGAGTAACATTCCAGTGTCTGCAGCACTGGGGATCAGTAGTTCCATGATGTTGGTTTGATTAGGAGGGAAGGAGGGAAACCTTGTGTGTTTGAATGTCAAGTACATGCAGCAAGAATCAGCATCTGAAGGTTGGTTAGCTTGTTTGGGCTTTATGGGGGGGGGTAGGAAGCAAAAAATCAAATGTTTCTTCCAGCATTTACCTTTTTTCCTGTGGAACTGTGGGCAGGAGGTTCCTCCTTTAAGCTGCAGCAAAAATCTGTGGTGGCTGGCTGGTGTCCCAGATGTTGGTACCTCATCTCCTACCAGACCCTCTCCAACCTCCCTTTTCTCTAGGAAAGCAAAGCAAATCAGAATATTCTTGGGACTGTAAAATGCCTATATATGAAGCTGAAGATATGGATAACCCCATAAGTCTTAATCTACCATTCTTTGATATACACTTTCCTCAAAGAGAGGCTTCCGTGGAGCTGAGTGGAGGATTAATTCAGGAAAATTATTTCTTTTCCTTTTTTTTTCTGATCCTAGGCACAATTTCTTCCAGGTGTGGGTTCATTCAACTTGTAAAGCTGGCAGACTAATCGAGTTCAATTAGAACCTTTCCAGTGTTGTTCTTTTTTGTTTGCTTTTTTATTTTTAAGTTTCTGGAATCTAAACCTTATTGACTATACAATCTGGACTTAATGTAAAATATGATGTTGGGATATAAAAATGTAACAAACTTTACAAATAAGTTCTGTGGTTCATTTAAAAATATTAAGTGTTCTTTGATGTTTCTTTTTATTTACTGCAGTTTGTTCTTATGGTTAAGAACAAGGGAGATATAATTGTAAGAATTTACTTGGGAGTTTTCTGAAGTTGTCTTGACATGGCAATGTTATCCTTTCAAATTATTTATTAACTAACATCTTAAACACTATCATCTTAGATCTGTCTCATTTTTGTTCCACATAAGGCAGCCATTGGTGAAAGTAATAAAAAGTAGTCAGTGTAAACCAGATCTGTATTTACTCCATCACAGAAAATATGCAAATAAACAGGATGCAAGTAAAGGCTTTAAGAAATGTTTTGTTATATGTGGTTTCAGTGTTTCTGTAAATGGAAGTCTTCAGATGCTGGTGTGTAGTGGTTTGGGGTCTTGTGTATGGGAAATGTGCTCTTCCTGACAAAAGAAATGAGGTTTTCTATAGGAAATGTGTTTTGGGCAGCCATTTAAGCATAGCTGCTTGCTAATGTATTAATAGATAGTGACTACTTGTACATTTTCCTTTCCTTGCTCAAAAAGTTATTAGGATTAACTTACTGGTTTGCTCTGATTGCAGTATCTTGCTAAACAACCAGTGGCATTCTTCCTCTGAGGAAACTTGTTACCGTGCCCATCAAACAGCACTGCTTTTGTACTGTCATCCTTTTCATTTAGAAATTTTCACCGACCTGGAAAAATAGAATGGATCTGTCAGTCATAGAACAAAAAATACCTTTCTTCCACTTGATTCTCTTCCTTTTATTTATTTTTTTTAAATTTATGAAATGACATTTACAGAAAAATTGTCAGTTACATTTTAGGGGAAACTAACAGATTTGAAGAGAGCATTTTCTTCTTGGAGTGGTAAATCACAGTTGTAACTGAAATTGTTCTGAAAGTAAGAACATGCTCATATATCAAGCAGGAAAGCCAGAGATCAAAGTTTTAGCAGTAAAATAAAAACATTGAAATGTTTTTAATTAGATCTTATTCTGTGATTTAACTGAAAACAAGACCACCTAAGTGCAGGCACCAGGATACCCTTATCAAGAAAGGAATTAAAAGAAGCTGCCTGAGAGACAAAATGTCTCTTCAATGTAATGAACTGAGTTTAGAGTCTCAAATCACTTTCTGCTCAATTGATGCAAGTTATTCTGACTGAACTTTTACATTTGTACTTTTTGTGACAACCCATTGCCTCATTGCAAGTTATACATTCTGCAACAATTAAATCTTTTAAGTGGGATAATGTATGTACAAACAAATATGTGGTGGGCTGCACTTACAGGAAGCTTTAGTTTCTAAATGCCAGCAACTTTATGTTGTGAGCTTTATACCATAGTAGGAATCATTTCTAGTTCCTAATTTAATATAACAAGAGCAGTTTTCACAGTGTAAAAACATGTGCAAAGGGGGTTAAAAGTTGTTATTCTTAACAATAAGTCAAAATATCTTTTCATAAGCGGATGCTTTTGCCCTCCAGTAATAAAACATACCCCAGTTTATAAAGGATCATTAACAGATTTTCAAGGTCACTGAGTTACAATTCAGTTATAAACTGGAGTTTTGTGTACACAGACACATGTGCCCACTTCCTGGCTGAAATATTCCAGTGCCTTCTCAAAGGCTTTTAAAACTTTCTGTGGAAAAGATGCCTATTGGCAGAAGCATGATTGTTCTTTGAGTTGATTTATTTGGTAGCTGGCAATAGGAAGTCTTTGGAGTTTGAGTAGGTATTTTATGCAGAGAAATGTCTTCCTTGCATCCTGGTCGTTGCAGTTGCCTTATGCTCTGAAGTGTTAGTTTATCTCTGTCAGATAGTTAATTCTGTCTGAGGTTTCTGTAAGGTGTATTTCTGTATGCAGTAGTAAACGCTTCTGAATCTCCCTAACAAACAGACCTATAAACCATGAAATGCCAGAATTATTTTGTCTTCACTCTGGATATTTCTTTCTACTTTCAGTGCATTGATTCATCCAGTTTACCTTTTCTGTGCATCTGTCATGGTCTGTCTCTTCATGTGTTAAACATTAATGCAAATAAAATAGAAAAACGATCTTAGTTGCTTTTCAAGTTGCTTTGTGGTTGGTCCTCAGACTTCAGTGAGGGAACAGCTTAATTGTTCAATACTTATAAGCTTACTTTGTCCTGCATAATTTTACCTTTTCTCAGTCCATAATACTCTCTTGACTTTTCCACAGACTCACATTTCAAGACTTCCTCCCGGAGCTGTGGCAGGACAGTCCGTGGCTATAGAAGGAGGAGTTTGCAGGCTGGAGAGTCCAGAAAGCAGCTGATTCTTCACTTCATGCAAAGAATGTGAATGACTTTTTGTACAATAAGGGTTTTTTTGTGTTTTAACTGATGTTGGAAGTTCTGCTTTTGTTTTATACTCCGTATTGCAACCATGTGCACCATAACTTGAGACAAGTGCTGCTGTAGTTTATGTTCTCACTCTGTGAATGGGGGTTGTGTGCATGTTCATTTTGTCCCACGAATAAAATAGGAACTCTCCCCAGCTGTGCAAAGATCATGTATGATTAATGATTGCATTTTCATGGTTTTGTGTTGAAAAATAACCAAAAGTTAAGAAAAAATAATTTAAAGATATGGTCACAATTGTCATTCATATTCTAAATTTAAAACGAACAGGCCTTTGAAGTGGCTTTATAATTATGCAAAAAATTATTATGGTTTTTAAGTTTCTCAGTGGTTTAAGGAAATCCAGAGGTGATTTAAACATGAGTTGTTTTTTTCCTCTCCAAGAAGGAGGATTTATTTTTTTTTGTTCAAAGAATGGTTTCAGTGAAACAAATTAGAGCAAAATTAAGGCTCAAATTGTTTTTAAATAGTCTTATAGGTCATATCTCTGTTCCCAAACCAAGGTGTTAATAGCTCCAAGCTGTATGTATTGCAAAAAGCTATATGAAGATAATGTATCGTAATGCAGTCTTTATGTATAATGGAATATTACAGTGTAAATAAGAAAACAAAGTTTATGGAAAGATTCGATATTATTCTTCACTTCTGCTTTAAATCTATTTTTAAGAGAGGTACAGAAATGAACATATTACTGGATGAGAAGTGCAATGTGTATTAAGTGGCTGGTGGAGGTCTGATGCTGAGCTTTTGTGTTGGTAAAGCAACTTCCTCAAGTCCGGCCACAGCATGGGTATTTATATAACTGTGTGTAATATGTATGTACTGTGCATAAATTTACTGTAACTCTTTTGATACCTTCAGCAAATCTGCAGTGTAAAACAATGTAATCCTTGTCTGCCTCGTGAAGCATTGGCAGCTGAACTGTCGTTTGTCACCAGTTTGGATATGTGAGCCAGGTTGCCCAAGTCCTAAAAGCGAGTTCTGACATACAACCTTCCACTCAGTCCTTTTTCCTTCACAGCACTGGCAGCAATAGAAGACTTCTGTAATCAATTCATTGTCCTGATAAGTATGCCAAAGAGAAACTAAAATAGTTCATCTTTTTCCCTGGTGGATTTTTGATAATTCTGTTTTCAGAAATAGTGGATGAATAGATATTCAGACTGTATTCGCTTAATCGGGCATTGTACTTGCCTGTTTTGTAACGTTGTGCCTGCCTATAACAGACATACTTGACTGATGAAATGGTTATATTGATTGTAGTACCAATCTTTCATGGAAAAGAATAAAATTTTTTTAATAGCCTGAGTTCATTTTCACTATTCTACTACAGCATACATTGAGATACTGTCATCTGTGTGTGACCTCAGTGTAGCCCTATAGTCGAAGTTATTTCAATACAGTTTTGTAAATAATATAAAACAGCAGCTTTCCAGATTGCACAACAACAACATGGAGTGTACCTGTCTTGAAATAGTTTGTGCTGAAATACCAGGTTGGATCCTCAGTGATGCACTCATGGTCTGAGCAGATGGAGGACTGTCCTGCAGCACTCCAGAAATGATGCAGCAAGCTGTGTTGTCACAGCCCTTAGAACTGCTCTGATGTGGATAAGGATTAAATGATGGTGTGGACCCTTCACAGTGTAGTGAGTGAAAAATTGAAGATGATGAATATGGGTTTGTACATACCCACATTTGAAAATGGCCTTGTTGTTAGAAGAGCTAAAGGAACAGTGTTAGCCTGCTTTTATTCTAAAAGTGCTTTTCTGTATTCATATCATAGAAATTTTGGCATCGATTCACTCTTTCGTGCAATAAGCGTGGCAGAATGCCTCGTAAAATGTAAATTGATAAATTGTTTCTTCCCCTTACTTGCTTAATCTCTCTTTTTGGAGGTTTGGATTCCAGCATAGGATTTTTGTGGTTTGTTTTTACTTTGCTTTTGTGTCTATATAATACCCCACTCAATTTTTTGTGTTTTTTTTTGGTGCAGAGCTTTCTACCTAAGGTACGTATGAGAAGAAAACTGTCTTAGCACATACGAATTTTGGTATCAGTAATTGTGAAAACTGACAGGAGCAGAATTTCCTATCAAACTCCCACTTAAACCGATGAAATATCCTACACTACTTTAATTATGGGTCTAATTGTGCTGCTAGTTCTATTTTGAGCTTAAAAGAGGCTTGTGAAATATAAATGGTGAGGATGGGCACTGCAGTGACGTGGTCTGTGAACCCTTGTGTGTGATGAGTAACCATTGCCACTGGCGTAAGCAGATACAGCCCAAGAGGAAATTACACAGTTGACAGTAATAGCTGCTGAAATTATAAAGGGAGGGTGAGCAAGTGAAATACATAGAAATAAAATTTGAATGCTGTCGATTTTATACTCAAACACACAATTACGTGTCCTAGAGGATTTTGTAGCAGACAAGTCGGTGCCAGAGTAGTCCTATTCAGTCTTTGGCCATAATAAATTTTCTTGCTTGAAGTTTCTAATAGGCTAAACCAAACCTGACACAAAACCCATTTTTTGTCTTCCTTTGCTCCTGTGCCTTAACAGCATGACCCTGCAATGAGTGATTTCAAAGGGCTCCAAGTGAGCAAGTTAAGGAAGAGAGGCTTGCTACACTAAAAAAAACATAAGGGGTGGTTTGAATTCTAATTGGGATTTTTTGTTTGGTTTGGGGTTTTTTTAATAAAAACTCTTCACAGTTTTTATATTCTGTAAATATGAAGACTATGCTGTTCTGCTTATTAATTAACCTCTGGAAATGCTGTGACATCTGAGAGATTTGACTGAGGTGGAGAGGACCTGATTTAGGGGAACTGCAGCCATTCACCCGTAAGGGACAACAGAGAAGGTGCTGTGAAAAGAAGGAAGCCTGAAAGAAAACAAAGCTGGTGATAAATCTAGGGTTACTAGCAAGATTGGGGGAACTGCTATTGTTACTTAAAATGTGAATAAAAAGCAGAATATAGGAAGAGTAGCCAAAGGAATTGGTGGTTATGGCATTACAGGTACAATATTTCACAGTGGCACATGGTAGTTCTGCAACTGGACGGTCTTTGTAACTCAGTTTTGAGCAGAATGGTGGAGGATTAGATGGGAAACTCTTAAGTGTGTATTTACATGCTTGTAAAAATGAAAGCTTGCAATTTTATGATTTCTTTTTCTTGCAGTTGTTATGTGAGTAATTTATTTTGAGTCAGTGAGCTATATGAAGAGTTCTGTCATTAGGTGGTAGCAGGATTTATCTGTTGAAAGACCCTGAATGGCATGGCCAGGTTTTATACTGTTGTGTGTGTGAACAACTGAACACCATCTCATTCTCAAAAGGTTTGCCACTGACAGAATTGGGACCAGTGTAATTCTGGGTGGCTGCAATCCCATCCTCTTAGTAGAGAGTCACCTTTTCATATTAAAATATGACTTAGGAAAAGAACCTGGTTTTCAGGTCAGCTTGGTTGGTAGGAGAAGGTTTAGGAGGGAATTGGAGAGTTGAGGGGAAAGTTTATACTGTGGCTGGGTAGGGAAATAAAGGCTCTTGTTAGCAGAGTATACAAAATAAATTCGCAGGGAGAGCAGAAATCTATGGAAAGTGGGTAGAGGGAAAACAAAATTATTTTGAAGGAAAAAAAGAATAAGAGAGAGTAAGCAAGAAAGCTGGGTAAGAATTGATGTATCCTTCACATGCTATTAGGGCTTGTCTTCCAAGGGATATTGGAAGAGACAAAGTATGGACTGCTCCCTTACACTTGGTTTTCATGTGAAAGACTTGTTTTGGTTTACAGCAAAGTGAAGACAAACACTGAATTTCTGTGGCTTTTAGCCTCCGAGGAGTGTCAGGGGAGGTTTTGTAGATTCCTTGCAGGAGGGTTGGGAAAGGGCCACTGCCTCATACCAGAGGCCAGATCTGCCAAGAAATGCTGAGAACCTGTAACTTGCAGGAAATTGTGTTGAGATTTTGTATGGAAGCTTGTGGCAAAGGACTCTTGTAGTGGATCTAAGACAGCATTACTGATTAATAAAACCTACCTCTTTTCTTTTTGCTCATTTTTACAGGAAACCTTGTGGGAAGTTGTGCTGCTTTAAGATCCCTGTGCTTGATTATTCACTCCATTGGGAGATAAGACAGAGATAAGGAGGACTTGTACACTGACTTTTATTGTTTTAGATTCTACAGTGACACAGCATTTATCTTCCACATAACCTGGGGCTTAAATCCCCATAAAGACCACTAGCATCACTTGATAGTGATTTAAACACAACGAGTGTGTCTTGTTACCCACTTGTTACCCTGCCTAGTGAAGCAAATAAAGTGTGTTAGCATGAGCAGCAGGTACACAGTGAGAACTGCTTTCCTACAGCCTTGTGCCTTAACCATCCTTACCTCAGAGGTCTCAGTGATGCTGTATTGCTGAAATATCCACTAAGGCATACAGATAGAGACCAGCTATGCTCATCTTTCTAAAACAAAAAGCCTTTCAAAGTGAAATGCCATTTTCAGAAAGCATCGCACGAAGGCAAGCGTCTGAGGTGAGATCCTGTCCCCAGTGAGGTCACTTGGAGCTCAGCCATCAGCTCCAGTGGAGCCAGGATGTCATCCTTGGAGATTTTTATCTTGGAGGACTCAAACTTTATGAGTCCCTTAATGCCAGTACTGGAGGCTTCAGAAGTGAGGTGGTGTGAGATGTTTTGATGACTCATTTTTTGGATTATCTGGGAATAACTGCTGGGTGTGTAGGGCTCCAGCAAGCCAAGTGGAAGAACCAAACCACAGACTCCTTTGGGCAAATAATCTGCAGTGGCCAAGCAATGACTGTGCTGAAAGGAGCTAAAGGGCTCTCAGCACTGTTTCATAATTTACAAGTTTTCCTAAAGATGATAATTTCTGCAGCCCTGGTTTCACTTCAGATACATGTGTGTGAATGGTGTCAACAACAAACCACCAGAGCACAACCTTGGGCAAGGATTCCCATGGTACAACTCACTGTGGCAAACCATTGTGTCCCAGGTAAGTGCCAATAAGCCACGATACCAGCCTGGATTGTAACATCTTGTGTACCTACTGTACCTGTGTTAGAAATCCTACTGAATACAGTTTTTAGAATTTTTTCCTTAAAATGTGACTTGTGACTGATAACAGCCGCACAATCTGGTTCTGTGCTGGAGATCTCCTGGTCCTGCTCCCTGTCACCTTGAGATTTGGTTTAAAGTTGAGATCAAGTTGTCCATACTTGACAATATTGCTGCTTTTTGCAGCTAAGAGTAAACTCTTTTGTCTCTGATGTTCTGCTGTGGACAGGTGTCAAGGCACTGGCTGTGAGGAACAGGATGGGCAGCAAGGAGCGAGGAAAAAAAAAGTGAGAAACAGTCCCCCAAGCCCTTCTTGCAGGAGAGGGTGCAGGATTTATGGATGAGGGAGTAACACTGAGCCTGGGAAGAGGATATGGGGGAAGGTGGTGTTTTAACTTGCCTTTGTCTATCACTATCCAAACCGATTTTAATTAGTCATACATTAAATTAATTTTCCCCTAGTTGAGTTTGTTTTACCCACGGTGGCACCAGTACCAATTACATCTGCAGCCATGATTCTCTTCAGGGCTAATTCCAAAGAGTAAAATATTGCAGGAGATATTCTTCTGGTGGGTTAATTTTCTCTTGGGCCAGGGGACTGATGTTTTTGGGCCCTGCAGCTACATGATTGTGTAAAGGAAACACGGGAATGCATGGCTGGAAGAGGGATGGGGAAGACAAAGACTTGTTTTTAGCTGATGTTAAATCGGGTATAAAATGAAACTGCCCCCATCATCCCACTCACTGTGATTCTTCTTCATGTTGGATGTTGCTCTCACTGCTTCCAGTCCATCCCTGGAAGGAGCTGCTACAATGCACCGTGGATCTTGTTGGGAAAATACTGCCATGTTTATAAAATTGAATTAGTGGCTGATTTTACGGGAATCAATCCTAGTGAAGTGCAATTCTTGATCCGATGAAGTAACAGTTTCTAAAGTTTGGGGGCGGTAAACTCCTCTGGGGAGATAAGAACAGGCTGAGGCTTGAGGTAGTTAACAGTCAGTGTTGTGCCATGATGGCCTTTGGAACTAATTGTGTGTCTGTGGAGGGGAGGGATATTGTTTCAAACCCCATTTTATTGTGTGGTTGTGTCACGTAATGTCCATGAAAGGAAATTTATCCAACCAAAAGACAATGCAATGGCACAGCAGAGAATGCTGTATGATAGATGATTTGCAAACTGCTGCAATTGGATACTGCAATTCCATTCATTCCTCAGGGAAAAGGATTAATGGATAGAAAAAACATTATCTTGAGTATCTTCTTTGCACATCAAAAGAATAGTTATTCCCAGATAAGTTTCAAGAATCTTGACCAGCATAAAGGAGATACCTGAGTTAGAAAAGAACTCAAAAATAAGAAAACACTCAACTAAAAATGATGTACAGAAAAAAGTTCACTGTAAGAACAATGCACAAAGGGCAGAAGGCAACTGAATTATCCTGTTCTCCAAAGTGTGACTTGGACACAGTTTTCAGTTCAGGTATGAGCTAATGCTATTTTCTTCTATTGGGACATTTCTATTTTACTTGTTTTCAATTTGGAAACTAAGATGCCTTTTCTTTTGCCTTGCTAAAGCATTTTCACTTTAGGCATCTTTAAAATCACACAAATTAATTTTAAACAAGGATGATTTTACTTCTGTGGGGATGCCAAGCCCAGGTCAGGTGTCAATAGGAACTAACCCTGCAGAGAATGTCACCCAAATGCATTCAGGTGTCTGAAGAAATGGGTAGGTTTTCAACATTCCCCTGTGCTTTGCCTTCAAACTAGCTGAAATCCCAATCCTTCATCCATGTCACTGCAACAGAATGAGCCCGTGTTAGGTGGTCTCACAAACGGCACACACAAAGTGGTAAAAGCCTTCCTTTTACCCCTCCTGGAGAGGTAATGAAGAAAACAAGACCTGTGGATTTAGTTTTCCTCCCAGACTGACCTGTACCGCTCACCTTGCCCAAGCCCTGCCCTGAGGGTATGTCACAATATCTTCAGGGTGCTTTCTGAATGCCACAGTTTGGTGATTTGCTCTCAGGGTACTCGGAGTATTAAAGCCTGTTCCCAACTCTCTGATGCTGTTGTCCCTTCTGAATTACTGCCAAGAGTCAGCAGAATAATTTGCCTGGGAAAACGCTTGAGGTCTCCACTTTAAAAAAGTCAGAGACTCCAAAAGCTACATTTTAATGGGTTTTTTAGTAATAATGGTGGCCAGGCTGGCTAGTCAGTGTGATTAGCTATTCATTTGGAAATCCTGGGTGCTCCTGGATTGTCTGTGCATGTGTTGTCTTTAATCATGTCCACTTTGTGTCCTGTTCTCTCCACTCTTCCCTTTTCATCTTTATTTTCTCTTTCTCCAGCACCATCCCTTGTTTCCCTTCAATACTATTAACAGAGAGTCAATAATTAAATTTCCCCTGTGAAATGAATGTGTGTGGCTAGAAAGAACAAGGAAATACATCAAGTTCCTGAATTGAAAGGAGACTGATGAGTCCCCTGAGATCCATGCCCAAAAAAGCCTTTGTACAGGATTTTTTTTCCCAGTTAGGGCTACAATGTAGGTTGCTGTGAGCTCCGTTGGCACAAATGTGGGAGAGACCAGGCATTGTTTGATCCAGTGATTACAGAACAGCTTCATTCACAGATGAGAACCTTTTAGGCTGGTGCAAAAGTTTTCAAATTTTATTTCTATTTATTTTCACCAGTTTTTTGCCTCTTTAGTTTCTCAGATTTTTCACTTGTCTGACTTTTCACAACTGGAAAAAATCACCTGCACAGTAATGTAGTGCTAGTCTTACACTGAATATCGCCGGAAGAAGGCAGTGCATCCCTGCTGGCAACAGGGGAGCTGCTGAAGGGGGCAAATCCCTTCAGGAGCCATCCCTGCTTTTTATACTTTCTGGTGAGTTTATTTTTTCTGCCCTGCAAATTCTCCATCAAAAATGCTGCTCCACCCAATCCTTTTCGAAAGACCAATACAATGTTCATGTAATTTTGCCATGAAAAATCCTCTATTCATGATATAAAGGTAGATACAGTGACTTTTTTGAACAGGGCTTGTAAGAGAAAGACCACATAAGTTTTTGCTGCTTCTTTGCTGAAACCTTTTGTGTGGCTGGAAAGAAGATGTAAACCCTTTCCCCTTCCTGGTAACTAGTTCTCCTTACCTGAAAATAACAAAAAGGAAAAATTCTTTCAAATGAGAGCTGACATCTTCTCCTCATCTTAAATATTCTAATTATTTCTGTCTCCCATGCAGATAGGCTGCAAGACCTTGCTTTTGTTAGTCATGTGCCAGTGAGCATACCAAGTACATTTTGTTTCAGTCCATCTTGCCAGGAAAAAAACGCACTAACCCTTGACAGTGGACTTTTCCTCCCAGTTTATTCCCTGGGGAAGCAATGCAGCTCTCAAACTCACTGTCCCTGCATACAAATCCAAAAAGGGTCACCTGTTGTTGACTCTTTCCTCTTTCTGTCCTGATCTCCTGCTGCTCCTGCATCCCTGCTTTCCTGGTTGCTGGTGAGCTATGGAGTCTTCATAGCGAGCTTGTGGCCTTGGGTTAGGGAAGAGGGCTGAGAACTTTGATCCAGCTCCAAGGAGATGATGGGTGGAAGCTCTGTGACATGCCCTTGTGTCCAGGCTTTGAAGTCTGGGATTAGGCTGGGGGAAGGAAGGAGTCCTGCACAACATATCCTTTTCATGGGAAGCTCTGGTGAGTGATGATGTGAGCCCAGCTCAGGGCTTTGAGGCTCCAGCCTGTGCTGAGCCCTTCCTCTCTCCTGGGACAGAACATCCTCACATGCAGGGATGGAGAAATCCCGGGATTCCCCCATTCTGGGCTCTAGCTTTGTTGACAGACCTATTTTCCGCTCGAGCATAGTAAATAGAGTTTGTCTCCTGCTTGGAGATGATTCATCTCTCGTTATGCTTAATAATTCTAATCTAATTCCTTGCTCGGCTGCTGCTTCCCCCGTGCTCTGCCAAAGCGAGCGGTCTCTGCTCTGCACAGCTCCATCTGTTGGCATTGCTTTGCCATATCGGAAAAAGGCTAAAAAAATAATAACCCTTCTCCCTCCCCCCGCTCCAGCAAGAAGAATAGCTTTTTTGCTTGGAATGTGCAGGAGATGATGGACATGGGGCACGGGGCACCATTTGCTGGGATCTGAAACCAGTCGGGAAAGTTCCTGCACCCCTGGGCTCCCCTGCATCTTCAGCATCCTCCAAAACCAGGAGTGCCCGGTGCCTGCTGAGCATGCTGCAGATCTGGGCAGTGATGAGGACCTGGTGCTCCCACACCATTTCCTTTGGTTTTCCAGCCCGAATTTGCCGCACCGGACACGGCAGCAGCTGCCTGCCAAGGGCTGCCCGGGGCTGCTCCTGCTGGAAGCAGGGAAGGTGGCGGTGGCTGGCGATGTGGGGAATGGCTGTGGGAGCTCCGCGCTCACAGACAGGTGGAAGGGAGCTGCGGGAGCAGCTGGATCGCAAGAGAAGAGAGGCAGGAGCCATCCCTCCACAGTGCCCAGCTGGGAGCTGCGGGAAGGACGGCTCCGCTCCTCCGGGCAGCCTCCAGCGAGCGCCAGAGCCGGGAGCTGCCGAGCGCTGTGCCGGGGCGCGTCCCGCTCACGGAGGGCTGCGCTCCCGAGCCGGGGACCGGGGACCACGGGGGGGTTCCTGGGGAGCAGGCAGTGCTGCGGGTGGCTCGGGGGTTGCTGGGGACGAAGGTTTGTGGTGAAGCCCCGGCACAGGCTGCCCAGACAGGCGGTGGATTCCCCATCCCTGGAAACATGCCAGGTGAGGCTGGAGGGGGCTCTGAGCAGCCCGGTCTGGTTGAAGATGTCCCTGCTC
>VZTG01000774.1:79188-139101 GCA_013397845.1 Melanocharis versteri | reverse complement strand
AAAGGTTTCAGCAAAGAAGCAGCAAAAACTTATGTGGTCTTTCTCTTACAAGCCCTGTTCAAAAAAGTCACTGTATCTACCTTTATATCATGAATAGAGGATTTTTCATGGCAAAATTACATGAACATTGTATTGGTCTTTCGAAAAGGATTGGGTGGAGCAGCATTTTTGATGGAGAATTTGCAGGGCAGAAAAAATAAACTCACCAGAAAGTATAAAAAGCAGGGATGGCTCCTGAAGGGATTTGCCCCCTTCAGGGGCAAATCGCTCTGTGCAAAACCCGCCCTGCCCGGGGAGGTCGAAATTCAGCACACAGTCCTTTCTGTTTTCAGGGACCTAGAGCCCAGCACCAGCACGTTCAGTCATCTCCCTGGTGGCTCCAGACACGCCGGGCTCGGCTCTGTGGCTGGGCTTGAGCAGCCGCACGATTCCACCAGGCAGGAATGAGACTGGCATCAACCAGGGCGGCTTCAGCTGCCCGGAATTGTCCAAAAGCTGGAGCAATTAAAAAAAATGAAGGTTACAAACATGCTCACAAGCAAATGGTTTTGCCTTGCGTGGTTTATATGAGCCTCTGTTTAAAAAAAAAATTAAAATTATCTGCCTTCCTGAAAGTGTTGTCTTCTTCCAACTGCTTGTGGCGTAGGTATGAACTTGCTTGACATCAAATACAGAGTGTTTTCAATATTGATACCTCACATGTGGCTAGTCCTAAAGCAAGAATGGGGCTTTATTAATTTTATTCTTTATATTTTATATATATAATATATATGTTTTCTCTATATATTCTCTATATATTTTATCTAAATATTCATTTATCCTTTAATAATGCTTATTATTTGATTTTATAAGGATCTTCTTCTTTAAGGCGCATCTGATGTTCAGAATATCAGAAATCAGTATTCTTTGTGATGAGAGTAAATATTCTGATTTTTTGATAGAGGCTTTTTTCCCCTCCATAAAAGGAGAAAGCAATCTGCCAGCTAAATAAATGCAAACATTTTGTTTCTCATGCTATCAAAAGCAGCATGCAATATGATCCAGCCTCATCTGTGAAGGAACAGTTCCAGTTACACAGATGAAAAATAATACTTAAAAGGCAAAATCAAACAGAACTGCGTAGCTTGTTTGTTTATCTTCAGCTGTGATTGTCCTTTGGAGACTGAAGCCTGGCCTGAAGCTGACATAACACAAGATAGATTGCTTCCATGGACTTCAGTGGGAGTTTGGGTTGGATGATGTGAGGTTGCAAAACTATGGATGCCTGTCAGAGGGACATGAGCATAACTTACTCATGATGGAAGAAGTGGGATATGAACGCTGCGGTGACTGCTTCAGTTTCCCAGATTTCTCTGCCTTGAAAAGGTGTTTCTGCAGATTTGTGTTGGAGATGGCCACCACTCCCAGAGGAGGACGTGCAAGCAGGATTTGGGGTTTCCCCACCACGGAGAGCGCCTCTGTGTCCTTCATTATCACAGGATCATGGAATGGTTTGGGTTGGAAGGGACCTTTAAAGGCCAGCTAGTCCAACCCCTCTGCAGTGAGCAGGGGCATCTTCCACTAGGTCAGGTTGCTCAAAACCCCATCCAACCTGACCTTAAATGTTTCCAGGGATGGAGCACCCACAGCTTCTCTGGGCAACCTATGCCTATGTTTCACCGTCCTCATTGTAAAAAATTTCTTCCTAATACCTAATCTAAATCAACTCTCCTTCGGTTTAAAACCATCATACTTCGCCCTATCACAACAGGACCTGCTACAAAGTTTATCCCCATCTATTTAAAAAGCCCCGTTTAGGTGCTGGAGGGTGCTTGAAGGTCTCCCCAGAACCTTCTCTTCTCCAGGCTGAACAAGTCCACCTCTCCCAGCCTGTTTTCACAGCACAGGTGCCCAGCCCTCTGCTTATCTTCACGGCCCTCATCGGGACCTGCTCCAACAAGTCCATGTGCTTCCTGTGCTGAGGAACCCAGACCTGGATACAGCACCCCAGGTGGGGTCTCACCAGAGAAGAGTAGAGGGGCAGAATCACCTCTCCTGACCTGCTGCCCTCTGGCACCATCTGAGTTTCCCTGGCTGGAGTGCAGGCACTGCCACCCCAGGAAGAGCAGCAGCCCTCGGCAGAAATCCTCCCTGCCCTGCTCCAGGCACTGGAATGTAGCAGGCACAAGGTCCATGTGCAGGCAGGAGCCCACCTACAGGCTCAGCATCACACTGGCCGTGGAGCTGAGAGCTCAGAGGAGAGCAGTGTCCCTTCCTTGGCAGGTGGGAGGTCCATCCATGGACATCCAGCCATGGCAGACAGAGAAAGCCAACCAGAGGTTACCTGGGTGCCCCAAGAACAACATCCTCATCACAGAACTGGGACAGAGAAAGCCACAAACAGCCCCAAATTCTGCCTGTTTGCTGAGCTGTCCCAACCAATTTGCAGCAGCCTTCAGATGTCTTCACAGCTTCGCAGTTTGAAGCAAAGCTGCTACCAGGGCTTGGGAAATGTGAGTGAGCCTGACTTCAGTTATGGAAAACCTACCAGGCAAAAGTATGAAAAGCTTGCTGGTAAATCATTTACAAGGAAGTATCTTGCTCAGCATGGGGTTTGCAGTGAGGGGGTCGTATTTAATGACCTGCTTCAAATGTAAATATAAATCATTACTTCCTCAGCAGCTAAATCATGGCTGCCTCACACTCAGAGCACTCTCCCCTAGAAATGCCACTGACTCGTGAGCATGCTGGAGTTTGGAGCCACGTGGCACCCAGGGATGGAGAGAAGCACAGGAAACACGAGGGGCTGTCGGGTGTCCTGGGAGTGATGTCCATCCATCCCTGGCTCGGCTGTGCAGCTCCTGGGTTCCCACAGCACCCTCTGCCTCTGCAAAACGCAGGACCTTTGGGAACTTTTTGACAGGCTGCTAAACTCGAGTGATCAAAATGAACCTGTGTCCCTGGAGCAGAAGCAGGGACAATGTTTAGGAGGATACAGAAGGCAAGTGTTTGGCTTTGGTTGAATGATGCCTGTGAGTTGTGCGGGGAAACTTCTTTCAAACTGCATAATAGACTTTAGGCTCACCTAAGTCAGCAGAGCTTCCCAACAGAGCCACCTCAGGTGGAATCTCCTCGGGTCAGGCACAGTCTGCATCAGTTAGAGGTGCAGCAGTGGCAGCCTGTGAGTGCATGGCCAAAGGAAGGGGGGGGGGGGGAAACTCCCTCCCCTTGGAAAACTCCCTCCCCTTGGAAAACTCCCTCCCCTTGGAAAACAAACATCGCACCTCTGAAAGGCAACAGCCACTGCAAACGCGAGGGAACGTGAGTCCCACATCTATTTCTTGGCAGTGGATTCACTTGGTGCTGGAAGTAGGCTATGGGCTGCTTTCACCTGTTTATTTTACACAGAGCAGTGAGGGAGGGAAACCTCAGGGTGTCAACAGACAATTGGTTGCTTTTTCCCTACCTTTAGATCATAAGTTAAAAAACCAAAAATGCGTGGCATACTCTTTGTCGTTGTTGCCTGTGTGGGAATGTCAGTTCTGTAGGTCATTCAGAGAGATTTTATGGTAACAATACGCAAGTGAAAGCAGTTATTGCTTTTGATGGATGTGTTTAACACAATGATACTTTTACACATTAAAAAATGAGGCCAAAACTTTAATCTTTTTAGTCCATAGTAAGTACAAATAGCAAAGTCAAAGCACGTTTAAGGTGTTACCCTTTCTTAATGGAACTATCTTAGCCAAGGAGAGGAAGCAGGAGTTGGGGAAGTAAATGGACAATTTTGGATTCATGGTGAAGACAGAGTAACAAGGTGTGGGATGTTGTGTGAATGGGAAAAAAAATCTTTAGCAGAATCACAACTACCATAAATATAGCTTTGAGATTGCCCAGAGAGGGACTTACCCTGGCTGGGCTGTCCTAATCCCCATGCAGACACCAAGACTGGTGTTTGCCAAGTCTGTGTGCATCATGTTTTCCTCCGTCTCCTTTCTTTTCCTCCTTTATGCATGAGCAAGATTTTAATTTTAGCAGAAATTCTGGTAGGCTTTTGTGGGCAGGTTGGAGAAAGGAACTGAAGGATGATATTTTTATTTCTTCATATGAATTCAGGTAGGTTTGTCTGAGCTCAGCTGGCAAGGCCACCTCAGAGAGGTGCCACAAGTCTGGTTCACATTTGATTTCCAAGGGAAGCTATTGAGGAAAGAATATTGGAGAATATTTGGAGTCACCACGCATGGGCAGGCACAGAGCTTGAACTATTCATCCAGAGTGGTCTGCATGTCAATTTTACCCTGGTATGATCACCCAGGTTTGTCTGACCACGCTCCTGGCTGCACGGGAGGGCTCCCAGGCCCAGCTCCTGCTCTGGTGTTGCTCCACGCAAGCAATACATGTTAAGAAGTATAAAACTGTGCTCATACATTTTGCAGCTCTGATGGGCTGGCATCTGCCTGGACTGTAAATGAATCTCACTGTCCAGATTAACTCATCCAGAGGCTGAATTTCCTTCATGTTGTCCTTCAACAGTGCTGCAAGGGGCTCCTCTGTGAGTGGAATGATGTTTTGATGGGTTTAACCACAGGGAAACAGGAAACTGAGCTGATCTCATCAGTCCAGACAGGGACCCCAGGCACCCGTAGCAGTGTCTGGTGTGAAAGCAGAGAGAAAATAGCTCAGGGCTTCTCTTCACTCCCACACCACTGACCTGTGCTGGAGTCCAAGGAGCCACCCCTGCCTGCTGTTTGTTTGTTTGTTCAGCCCTCGTACTCCCCTGTTTACTCACCAGCACAAGGGACACTGGCTCATTTGGCAGCCTCTAATGACAGCTTAAGGCTCACCCCGTACTAATTCTGTGTTGTTAAAAATACACTTTTTTCCAAATGAGAAATGGCAGCAAGTAAACACAGGGAATGGCTTTTCTCTAGTTCGCAGTGTGTTTGCTTTGTCCCACACCTTTGTTTTGGGAGATGCTGTTTTTGTAGAAAATGAGTCTAGAGCTGCGTAAGTCTAACTCATCTCTTTCTAAGTATGTTTTCTGGGGATTATCATGCTGGCTGAAAAACAAGCTACTTCTCACAGCCAAAAATGGGAACTGAAAATGAGCTCAAGAACCATTGATTGTGAGATAAGCAGAAGCCTTTCAGCTGAGATTGGCCACGGTGCTGTAGGATGACTATTACTGGTCAGACACTTCCTGAAATGCAGTGGTGTCAGGAGCTAAAATTGCCAACATTTCTGTGGGGTTTTGAAAGTAATTCTTATTCTGTTCCATCAGCCACTCTATTAGTGGTGACCAGTATTTTTCCCTATATTGGTACAAGGGGAAATAACCAGAAGAATAGTCAACGAGCTATTTATAAAGATGTAATGCAATGCACACTCATCTGCTTCTGGTGAGTGGATCTGGCCATCAGCAAAACCATGAGGGATTAGAGGAGAAAATGGCTTTATGTTTCTTCCTGTACTTTTTACTGTTAATCTACAGCGTTTGATCTGATGCTGTTCCAACATCTGAGCCTCAAAGCATTTGTGTAGCTGAGACTCTCCTTGGTTGCTCTCATCTGACTGCTGAGGTGGGATGAATGGATGGAGAGGTCCTGCATGACACGTTGAATAATCACATTCCCCATGTCCACTCACAAGCAAAGTATCTTCTATTCAACAAAGGATTTTGTGTGCCATTCCCTTTAACACCCCTGCAACCGAACAGTGTGCATTATTCATTTCCTGCAGGCTGCAGAAGGTGTGATCATTAATCACCAACCTCTCATTTTTGGTGGATGTCTGCTCTATTGGTTTGGTGGTCTTGTAACACTTTGAAAAAACTTGGAAATATTTAGTAAGTTGTTTTTTTTAAATGGAAATAAGTATTGACTTCGGAGGGAATAGACAGCCCTTTGTGCTGTCTGAAGTTGATAACCCTTTTCTATGCTAAACTACTGGTATTTGAACTCCTCTCTCTGGTTTATCTAAGAGAGTCATGTCAGGTTGTATCCAAGTTGGATAGTTCAATTTGCATCCATCTTTAGAAGTAACTCTTTTATCCATCCAGGTAGGGAGTGGTTAAACCAGGTAGACATTGCCATTGTGATGAAAAGAAGCAGTGGGGATTTGCCTAGTGAGGGCCCTGCTGTGCTCTCGTTCATGCACACAGATTTATCAAAGAACAAATGAAAGTGCTTTTTGGCCTTCAGGTTGTAGTGTCTCCTCACGTTGAGGTGGAGAGGCCTGGGTGGTTGCTGGGATTTGCCTCATGCCTGTAATTATCGCTGTATGCAGTACAAAGTGCTGTCTTGTGTAGGACTGTAATCAGGACTGCCTGCTCTCTCTGCTCTTAGGGAATGCAGCAGCAGCCAAAGCAGTCGTGACCGAAACCCCAAGCCAGGTCCCTCTGTCTCCCTCCTCTTCCTCAGCTGGGACATGGGGCTTTCCACGCTGCAGCGCGAGCAGAAACTGCTGTTCTGTGAGGCCACTGAGCATGTATGCACACATGTCAATTCTGTGGTGATCCAGATGCCCTCCTCCAGACAGCTTTCTGAAAAAAATGACTTCATATAGGAAAGACGTGTTTTTCATGTCTGGCTCTTGAACATTGTTTTTCGGTTACATGGTGTTTTCTGTAATTAGCAACAAAAATTCAGGCACAGGAATATAGGAACATAGTGTGTGTTTGCTCCATGAAGAGCTGGGACCATTTTGATATTTTGCAAAAAAAAAAAGAAAAGAAAAGCTCATTTAATACCAGCCCAGCTATTTATACCTCTTGCACAAACTTAAACATAACAAAAAGTGCAACATAACTCATGAAGCAAAGGAGCGTCTCTGCCAAGTGTAATATTTGTATTTGGAAACATGGTCTATATTGTATGAAGCAGTAGCCTTCTAACTGCCTCCAAGGTTTCTTTTGGCTGGTGTTTATCCAAACAGTCTTGCTCTTCATTCATTTGGATGGCTGAAAGGCAGCCGGGTGTTTTCACTCGGCGAGGCTGGCACGGCTCAGCCTCTGCTCCTTCAGCTGGCGCCGGATGCCCCCTCGGAGCCCACGGCTGCCGGCAGCGGGCAAGGGCACAGCCCCCGTGCTGCCTCTCCTCCTCTGCACGTTGGCAAGCTCTCTTCTTCTGCCTTTGATTCTGCCCCATGCTTCCTGCAGATCTGTCACAATGGGAGCGAGTCACGGCAGCCCTGTTTGAGGAGACGCTGCCCTTTGCCATCCTGGCCATAGGGACTTGGGCAGACCCACCGGACGTGGCACCAGTGCCATCAGGGAGTCTGGGACTTGGGCAGACCCACCGGACGTGGCACCAGTGCCATCAGAGAGTCTGGAACTTGGGCAGACCCACCGGACATGGCACCAGTGCCATCAGGGAGTCTGGAACTGGGAAACATCCATGGGCTCCTGCTCTGAAGATGGCAGTGCTCAGGTAGAAAGTGGGAATTGTGCTCTCCTCGCGTTTTAAATGTCTGACTTTGTAAAATGTGGACGCTGCCTTATCTCATATGTGAGGCTGATGTCCTCGTCATTCTTTTCCCATTTAGAAGAAGTTCACAGATTCACAAAATATTCCGAGTTGGAAGGGACCCACAACGATCATTGAGTCCAACTCCTAAGCGGGATTGAACTCAGAACCCTCGTGTTATGAGCACCATGCTCCAACCAATTGAGCTAATTTCAGTTTTGGAAATATTCCCTAGCTCTTTATTCCCCCTTTTGAGTTCTCTTTGAAAAATAACAATAGCAATAAAAGTAACAACAACAATAGTGATAATAAAGACCATAACAATAATAATTCTTCTTCATCATCATCATCATTATCATCAATACAATAGAGATGTCTGGACTACCACGCTGCACTTAAGCCATACCCCTTGGGTAAGCTGAGTTAATTTACGGACGTACAGATTAAGTTAAGTTTATACCTAAATGACTGAAGCACAAGCTTTCCAAACCCATGCCCTTAAGAGCCCAAGACATCAGGATTTATTTCAAGAAGATTCTTAAACACAAAGTGTTTAAAACTTCTGAGAATGGTGAAGTTAGGAGTAAGGTAAGAGCTGCTACATGGAGCAGGGGGAGCAGGGAGCGGGGAAGATGCAAGTCATTCAAATCTGAGTCAAGGGCACATATTAATAATGGAATCTTAGGAATAAACAAAGACCAAGCCTTGTTTTTCCCTCTACTTTTCCCATCTGTCAGTTATATAGCACATTACCGTTGCCTCACGGTTCAGGACACTGTCATAGCAGCCATTTTTTCATGTGGATGAGTTGTTCCTGAAAAATGCAGTTGGCACAGACCACTCTTATTTTTCACACAAGGAATGCAGGTCTTCCTGTTCCACATATTTTTCTTCAATGAGCGTAGTTATTGTTGTCACTGGGAGGAAAATCCTCTGTCTGTCTGCTAAAATACTTGAGAGGGGGAGATAAAGCATGAAATCTTTTTTTTGTGGCTGAGGATTTCCTCTGCAAGGCTCCACTTCAGTGATTCACGTCTCTTCTCCAAAAGAAATGCAAGGCTGGGATGGGTATTAATTACGATTTGCAGTCCGGGGCTAAATCCGTGCCTGGTGTAACTCAAATATCCACCGGCACCTATGGAGGAGATTTTAGCTGGATTGGTGATCAGAGCTCGAGGAAGTGCCACCTCCTCGTTCTGCTCCAGGCTCAGGGATGTGCCCTGGTGCTGCTTCGGGAGCTCTGCTGGAAGCTGTTGGTGCTGAGGGGCATTGCCAGGTGTGGAGCATAATTTGGGCCTTCCCCTTCAAGGTTTTCATGGCAAAGCTCAAGCCAATACCTGGAAAACTCTCTTCAAAAGACACCTGCCAATCCATATCACAGCATGGAGTCTGCTTATGTGTTTTTTTTCTTTTAGTGCAAGAAAAGATGCGCTGATGGAACAATAATAATAAATTCTGGCAGTGTTGAAACAAAAAAAAATAGGGGAAAATGTTCTGATTTTTCCCTGAAGTTAGAGCTATTGTTCATCTGGGTAATTTTTGTGTATGAAATGAAGGCAGAGATCTGTGTTTTGGGGGAGAGCCACACTGTGGATAAGTGCAAAGGAATTCTGCCACAGCTTTGCCATGAATTATATGTTGTCTGAGGGATTTAACAATATCACAAAGTTCATCGAGAACAGGAACACTCATTTTCCAATCTTTTCCTGCCAGCAAAATGAACAAGCGATTGAGCTTCCTTATAGAAATTCCACCCGGTAGCTGTGCCAGCTCTGTCTTCCTCATGTTTGTGTGTGTTTGCTTTGTTCCCGAGTCCCAGATGGATTTCTGAAAATGGCATGGGGTTGCCAAAACGCATCTGAAGACACATATCATCAGTATGCACAAATTGTAAAGAATGCAGCCCCTGGAGCGATGGGTGATTTCATCAAAAGTGACTTTCCAGCTACGCTGAAACCTTTCATGTCTCTTGTGCAATCTGCAGTGCTAAAGCAAACAATTCCAGTGCCAGATTGTCATAAGGACGTGAATACTTCAGCTTATTAAAGGGCCACAATCTTATCAAATCGCAGAAGAAATGAAATCTCAAAGAAGATTAAGCTGCTATAAATACAACCAGGTAGATATAATTGACTTCTCTCCCTACAAATAAAATCCCCAATCACCCAAACACTTTTAAACCTCTTAAGGATTTTTAGTCAAAGCGCCAAGATCTACTCACCAAACCTTTGGTTTTCTGGAGCCCTTAAGCCACATTTTTGGCACAGTGCTGTGCTTCTGGTGGTGTCAGGGGAGTTTTTCAGTGTCTCACCTGGGAAAGAGTGGGGAGATTTGGTATTTTTGAGGGAACTGTATTGTGTTTGATTAATTTTTTTTTGTTTTGGATATGGCAGTCTATATAGTCTTAGGTTATGAAAATAATAACAGAGGCAAATGGATTCTGAGTGAGTTGTGGATAGTTTTCCAAAGGGTGGGTTGACAGCACGAGGGTGTGCACTGAACCTGGAACAAGTGCAGGAGTGTGTTGGAGCTGTGGTGCATTGGGACAAAAACATGTCCACAAAAGTGTACCCTGGCAGAGAAAGCCCCATGGGTTTGGGCTCCACATTCTGTGGAAAGCGAATAAAAATAAGGAAGTGAGAAGAGAGCAAGAGGGAAAGTGCAAGGGGCTACGAGATTAAGGGTTTGGAATAGTGACAGCCTCCAGCTCCGTCGGTGATGGCTGAAAGGACAGAGGGAAGGTGTGTTGCTGTGTCTCACACCTGCAGAAAAGGGTGCCTTGGGAGCAGCAAGGGAGGAGGCCTCTGCAAAAACTTAGTGGTGAGGAAGACGGCTTGCTCAGGCGTGGAGTAAAACCTCCATCAGTGGAAACTTCTCAAGATTTACGGAACAGATCTCTGCTAGAAGCAGTATCTGATCTTCTTTAAGGCAGGATGATGGACTGGACCTCCTTGTGAGGGCCCCTGGAGCTCAGTTTTCCTCTCACAAGCAGCACTGCTGCAGCCACTGACTCCTGTAGAGTCTGAAAGAAGGCAGCATCTCAACACAGGGGTCTGGATATGGTGCCTGCATTTCCCCCTTCTCTCCTTTTCCAGGCTTTGGGAACAAATCTTAAATGCTCATCAAGTTTCAAGACACCAAATTAAGTAGGTCACGTCACAACTTTGCCGGCTGATTTATTTTAAAAGGGTAAACCAGTGATGAATTCCATACAGCTTCTTTTGGTAAAGGTACCATCTCCTCTACAACTCAATTTAAGGTGTTAGAAGGTTGGTTTTTTTACGCCACTTCTCTTCAACTTAAAAGGAAATTTTTATGAAGACACTTCAATCACTTTCTTTCTTCTATTTATTTTTAAACAAATTAGGAAGGTTTTTTTTGTGTGTGTGTTCAAAGACAGTGCTTATATTCTGGTTGGAAACTTCTTTTTTTTCCTTGCTGAGGATTGCAGCTGGATCAGCTTCCTGAATTGAATTGCTGAATGAACACCAGGGTGAACGCAAAGGCTGGCAGGAGAGAGGCAGCGAGCACATCTGGCTGGAGGCAGGGGGTGAGGAAAAGAGACAATCTGAGCGAGGAGAACAAAGGGGATCCGACCCCTGGTTGCTTCTCTGAGGGTCTACCTACGCCACCAAAGGCGGTCACAGCCGTGGGATGGAAACTCGTGAGCGATGGTGATGGAAAGGCACAGCTGCCCCTGGAACCGATTTAAAGTTGTAGCTTTTGTTTTCCTTCCAGACCCGGTGGGGATACAGCAGGTTCCTCTCTGAGGTCAAGGCATCTCTGCCACAGCAGCAGCAGCAGCACCAGCAGGTGTTTGCCCCCCCTTTCCTCTGCCCCGGTGCTGCTCCATGGGCATCCTTGTTTTATCCAAGCATGAGCCAGTCGAACAGCCCAGCGCAGGAGAGAGGCAGGAACCCGTCCAGGCGAGCAGCCCCCTGTCCCGCTGTGGCTCCCGTGGTTGGGCAGGTGTTTAATCTCAGCGAAGGCTTTGCATTCTGCTGAGCAGAGGGGTCAGGAAAACGCTGCCCGGCGGGAGCCAGGACGTGCTGCAGCCCTTGCTTCCGTGGGCTCTGCATCCCGCTGTCAGCCCCGTTCGCAGGCTGAGCGCTGCAAAGGTGTCCTGTGCCGGCAGCTTCTCTTGGGGGAGTCTTAGAAGCACTCATCCCTCTTCCCCTCCCCTTCCCATTTCCTAATTTATCTTTTAAAAGGGGCTGGAGGACAGACTGTCTGCTCGAGTGCTGTCTGGCACCAGGTGGGAGGTGGTGGCTGGGGCTGTGTCCCACCCTGTGCCCATCCTAAGGGCTTTGCCGGACCCAAGCAATCCTCTTTGATGGAAATACATGTCCTGTGTGCTTCCACCACACGTGTGCTCACACAACTGGCTTTGTGACTCACCCTTCCAGCTTCTGCAATTGCGTTTAATAAACTGAAGGCTGAGGTTTCACCCCACAGGGAACAAAGCCCTCCTGGATGCAGGACAACGTGCCATCTGTGAGTGGCACATCGCGTAGAGGTGCTGAGAGCAAATCCTGCACCGTGTGCACTGTGTCCACCCATTCTGGTTCTTTGAAGGGTTTGTCTGCGTGCCACTCTGAGGTGTGGCAGTGTTTAACGTGGGCACAAACTTGTTTTTGCCTTGCACAACCTGGTGGCTGCTCGGTTTCTGTCTAAACTGCTGGTGGATATAAGACACAATCACTGGAACCTTCAGAAATATCACCACTAATACCACTGGTGTTTCAGTGATCTTTCATAGTAGTGCTTATGCTTTTAGAAGTAAGATAGAGGCCTATGGGAAAAGGATTTTTGCAGTCAGGTCTCAGTTTTGCCACAGCCCTTCCTCTCTGACTTTAGCCAGGTTAATTCTCTTGACACCATGAATTTCCTATAAGCTATGGGGAAATTAGGTAACGAATATTTGTTGAGCTGAGATCCNTCTCTTGACACCATGAATTTCCTAATATTACTATCATGCTTTAAAAGCTATGGGGAAATTAGGTAACAAATATTTGTTGAGCTGAGACCGCCAAGAGGGACTTAGAGATGTTTTGTAATGTGGCATAGAAACGTTATGAGTATAGAGAACCACACCAAGGTATAGTGGTGATCCTGCTGCTTAAGCCTGCTTAAGCCTGTCCTGTCCCACTCTGTAGGGGCTGATTATGGCTCATAAGAAGCCTCAGTAGACCACTGATTTTAGTTTTAACACAATGAGAAAGTTTGTATCAGTAGAAAGGCTTCAGCTCCTTCCCCATTTTGACTGGAAGTCCTGCCTGTGGTGGAGGATATGGTTTAGTGGACATGGAGCTATTTGGTTGAAGATTGGACTTGATGATCTTGGAGGTCTTTTCCAGCCTTAATGGTTCTAGGATTCTGTGAATGCTCTCAGGAAGGGCTCTGCTCTAGAAGTCTAAGCTAACAGCTTAACCCTGAAACTATTTGGTTATATGCCAATAGCCTAAGGAATTTGAGTTACCATGGCCTATGGTTATAGGCAAGTTCTTCTGCATGGAAGTATTAAAAACCTCACCCATACATGTGTGGGATCCCCAAAAACCATCGCAGCCTCCTGTCTGCTCAGGCTTTGAGCCCTTTGTCTACAGTGCTGGTTATAACTGGCTTTTGCAGTGGGGCTGCTTGTCCACGAGAATTGAACTGGGACCCTCAAATGGTCCCAGTTAGCTCTGGTTTGCTCAGCAGTCGTGCCAAGACAGCTGACGCTGTTTTCTTCCCAGGAAGAATCTGGAATACTGCAAAATGCGCGATGTTTTACTTCCTACATTTTCCTCCCTCAATGAACCCGTTTAATCTTTCTTTCTGCGTTTCTTTCACTGCCGGGGTGCAGTGCAGCCTGGGCAGGCAGGTGAGGAGCTCCAGCTCCAGGTGAAGAGCTCTGGTGGGTTGTCAGCAGACATCCGCCCAAGGAGGGCACGGGATCAGGGAGCCCAGATATTGGGACGCTGCTTTGGTTTTGTTATGGGCTCCTCTGTGACCACCAACAGCTCTGGAAAATGCCCTCTATTTCCAGTTCATTGCTTCCTCAACCACTGGCTTTGCAAAACTACTGCAGAGCTTGATTCACGAAAGTGCTCTGAGGCCTTGGGTGTGAAATATTGTGACAAAAGAAGGCATTCCAGCTCTTTATTGCATCGCACATTTTAAATCATGGAAAATTGGACTAAAATACAGTAAATTTAGCATAAAAAAGACTGCTTTCCAATTGCCTGTCAGGATCCCTTCAGCCTCATAACTGTTTTCGTGTGAAGCAATGAGTGTAATGCCTGTTGATAGTTGTTTGTTCCCTTGTTGTCTCGAAGTTGCTGGAAGCAATTTGCAAGTTACTCTTGCTTAACGTCTAGGAAGAGAAGAGGATGGAAAATGTTTGCTTGTTTCTTCTTGGTAAAGAGTTGATTCCCGAAACAACGGATTGGGCTACGGATTATTTGAGCCTTGCTGTTGGCTTTGGGGGGGTGAAGGCTCTGGCCCTTTGTATCCCCACTGCTCGCCATGAGGAGAAATACGGGTGCCAGGCCCAAGTTCCCTTTGCTGTGCCTGCGTGTTTCAATGCCATTTGTGCCACTCCCGTTAAAGAAAAGGTTATTGGGGAAAGAAAGATCACCTGAAGGACAGGATCATTTACTCTTTGATACCATGTGTTGGTACAGAGTGTTTTCCCCCCAGTGCTTGGTACAGTCCCACTCACAGGACCTGCTCTCCAGCTGGTTGTGCCACTGCCCCTTTACTGCCAAACCCAGCATTTCGCTCACCTTATGCAAATTTGAAGATGCCGTTCAAACGCTTTTTGATCAGTCAGGGTTTGTTTTCACGCCTTGTCTCTTCATTGACTGCCCAGGGTGGATGGGGGCCTGAGCAACCTGTTCTGGGGGTGGCATCCCTGCCCATGGTAGGGGGGTGGAACTGGATCGTCTCTCAAGTCCCTTCCTATCCAAAGCACTCTGTGATTCTGTGACTGAGGAACGGCATTTGGAACTGCAGTGCAATGACAGAGTTTCTGAGGGTTTTCTAAACCACAGCCTCCCTTCACAACCTGTTCAGGGATGACAACTAATGCTGTGGGGAAGATGTGATCATCTCCCGGGGACTGCACAGCTCCCACAGCACTTAAAGCGTCACAGTTTGTTCTGTTTGACTTCCGGCAGACGGTCTAATTATATGAAAGAGCACTGCTCTCCATTTGGTCAGAAGATGTATTCTGAGCTAAGTTTACCTAATGCTTTCCTGATTTGTGTGGTTTTTGCTCTTTTTTCTCCCTCCCTTAAGCTGGACAACAATGTGGTCTTAGTCCAGCAATCAAACATGAAAGAGAGCCCATATGTATAAAGTACCCTCCTCACGCTGGAACGTGTCCAGAAGAGACAAATTATCTTCATACAGGAGGTCTGGATTTGTCTCTCTTCCCATTAAAAAAGGAAAAATCTGGCGTGAGAAGTGTCTTGGGATAGGGGCAATGCAGTGGCAATTGCCAGCGGTGCTGAGCTGTGCTGCCAGACCTGGGTGCTCAGGGATGCAGTGAGGCCTTTGCAAAGCTGACACAGGGCAAATCTGTGGCAGGAGAGGGGCTGTCACTTGTCCCCTGTGCCCCAGGGTGAGCAGCAAACACGTTGGATTAGTGTCTCTTAGAGAAGGATTTCAAGCCTTTCCACTGAAGTCCACACCTAGCTTGACCTGAAAAACTCAGCCAGTGGGTAGGAAAGCTGGGAGTGCTGGTCCAAAAAGGGCCTGGCAGCTCTTGGCATTTTTGGGGGTGCGATGACATGGTGGTGACTCAGCTATGGGGGGGTCGTATTGCTGCTGTTTCCCTTCTAGGTTTTGTGGCCAATGAACCTCTCAAGGCCGGGTTGGGTGGAGCTCTGAGCAACCTGGGGCGGTGGAAGTTGTCCCTGCCCATGGCAGGGGGGGTGGAATTACGTGAGTTCTGAGCTCCCTTCCAACCCAAACCACGATTCTCTCTGGAGGGCTCTGGATTTGAAGATGCTGGAGAGCAGCTCTACACCTGCTGAAAGCAGTGGGAAGTTTTGCAGAAGGCAGTCTGTGGGAGGAATAGGTGGATGTTCTTGGGAAGAAAAAAAACTCGGTTTCTGTTAAGTTTGCTCTACCTTATTCAAGCTCTGTTCAAAAAGACTTCTGTCGTTCGTGGTAGAGTTGCCAGCCTGGAGGTGTCAGATGGAGCAGATAGTCCTGTGGGACTCCCCGGCCTTGCAGATCTCCTCTTCTAAAGCTGGAATTATCTGGCCTCACCTCCTTTCAAATGCAGACCAAACGCACCCTGACAGTGACTCAGCCATCAAAGCTGGGCTCTCCTTCCATGTGTTCCCCTGGCCCCAGCTCCCTGTGTGGCTGCCTGGGTGCTGTTTCCACTCCAGCACCGAGGTTCAGATCAGTGCTGGCTCTTGTGTATAGTTGGATCTAAAAGTACCCGGCTCCTGGGGCTTCCCACATTCCCACTTCCCCATCAGGGCTGAACAGCCAGGCACGGAGCACGCCACTGCTTTCCCTCTGGCTCACAGGCTGAACCGGCAGGGCGATCCCGCCGGCTGCCAAAACAGCCCTGCCTTTCCAACCCAGCCACCCAACCCAGCAATGATGGACGCGGCTGTGCTTGAGGTGGAGCCAGCTTCCTCCCCCACCTCCGGCCTGTGCCGCTCCTGTGGCTTCGTGCCTCCTGTCTGTGTGCTGGGAAGAGGAGGCCAGGTCTCCCTTTGCCTGTGGCAGAAGAGACCCAAGCCAATGCTCCGTCGTGCTGTCGGTGGTGCTGGGAGGAGGGCAAGCCCTCTGGCCCTGGTGGCTGATATGGGGCGAGAGGAAGGGGGTTGGCCTTCTGAGCAAAAGCCGCACTAAATTACAGGAGTACCGACGGCTGTGCCACTATGGGCGAGGGCAAAACACAGTTATTTGTCAAGGTTAACCACTGCCATGGAGCTCTCGTGGGCAGCTGGAAGCTGTGGTGCGGCCACCGCTGCGCCGCGGCCTCTCGAGCACGCGGCCATGGGCGCTGTTATTCAGGAAAACGGCTCAGGAATGTTTCCTCCCCTTGCACCTACCAGCTGCACCTTACAATTTGGCTTTTCTGAGATTGTGTACCTAGTGGTGATTCAACACGTGGTGAAATATTTGGGGAATGGCTCTGTGAGTGGACAGCCAGGCAAGGGAAGTCCTTAGCCTGCTTTGGACATAGGCACTGTGTTTTCTTTGCTCAGCTCCTTTTCAAGATTTGCTTTGTTCCTTCTGACGTGCCCCTCCCTGAGACCATCCTCCTTCAGGATATCATTATCCACATGCTGATTTAAATTGGGATGACCCTTAATGAGGCCAACACACTGTTCTTTCCTCCCCACACTGGCCAGAAGTTCTTTCCTTTCCTGTTATTGCACCCTTTCCCCTCAAAGAGACTCCTCCTGTTTCCACACTCTTTCTTGGTGTTTCCCAGGCAGGCTGTAAGATGAGGGATGTGTAGGAAACTGATGCACCCAATTCAGGGTGCTCAGATGTGGTTACTGCTGCAGGGCAGTAGTGGCAGACCTTGCTGTTTCTCCAAGCTGTCGCTTGCTGGATGTGCTGGAATAGCTGGGATATTTGCACATGAGATGGAGCTATGCTTTTGCCTCTTGGTGGGAGCTGGCTCTGGGATGAGCACGTCATGCCAGGCTGGATCCCCTGTCCTTTTTGGGGCAACAGGAACTGCAGCAGTGCTGGAACACAGCTTAAGATTTGCCCTCATGATTTTTGGCAGGCAGGAGGTGTATGAAGCCGGGCTGCACTGTGGTTGGAAGGTGCTCCCCATTGACTCCTTGATGGTAAATGCTGCCAGAGACAGTGGGACACAGGAATCCCTGTGTCTGCATGGTCCAGTACATCTGCACTTTTCCCATTTCCTTACTCAGCTCAGGGAGGCCTACTCTGGCAGATGGGGCTTTTCCAAGGCCAGCTGTGTCCTAGTTCTGTGTTTCATGGCTGAGCAACATCCCCTTAAGAGCTGCCCTTGGGAAGTGAGGAAAGGGGAATGGCTGCAGCTTGGATCTGGGGACAAAGGAATGGGCTAAGCACAGCAAATGGGTTAAGCACAGCTGGGCAGAGGCAGGAGCCAGCCTGGAATATGGTGCCTGGAGTGGAAACTGGTTCCCAAGCCTTCTCTGTTCCCCAAACTTTCTGACTCACATCCTGTATCCACCAGCATGGTGTGCACATGCTGTCCCTTGCTTCAGGCATGTTTCAGAGTCTCGCCAGAGTCCTCCCGAAATCCATAAGTGAAGCACTGTTCCGCTTTAAGTGAAGCATTGGTCAGGCCCATAATAAGCAGCAAGCTCTGACATTTAACACATGTAATACTGTTTGCCCAGTTTTAAAAAGGAAATATTATCTAAGCGCTCCACTGAAGACTAGAGCCACCCACACTTAGCTGTGTTAGGTTTGGCCCGTTTGACCTGTGCAATATTGCTATCACTTCCAGAATATAACATTCTGAACCCCTTATAAATTGTGCAATGTGCTGAATGAAAAGTTTCTCTGTATGCTTAAAAATTTCCCCCCACTCCCAGATCCTTCTTGTGATAGAGAATAAATAAGGAAAAAGTTTATAACTCCCTGAACTGATAGAAAATTAGCACGGTCATAAAAGGCGTCTCGGGCTTTAGCAGTGCAGCTGAGAAGGAAAAATGAATAAACCTGCCACTCAGAAAGTAAGAGGCAGGCTGAAGAATGACTGCTGCCATTTTAGCCTCCTGGCCCTTCTCCCCCCTGTGCAAGTGCAAAAATAGCCTAGTGCCCTGTGCAGGAGGCAAGGAAGTGCTCTGCCGTGGGACCCTTCCTGCAGGCACCGCTCGGCAGCAAACCGCTGTACAGCACATGACTAGAGGATATCCTAAATTAATTTACATAGACATATAAATATATGCATGTGTGTGTTTTCTGTATGAAATATGAAACCAGTCATTTCTTAGCCAACCCCTTAATTTGTCTGAAACAGCACAGGCATAATGGAAACTGCCCACACATTTTTCCATTAAAAGTTACAAAGGGAAAGAAGCGGAGAATTGGTGATACAAAAACACATGCTCTCTCAGCTGACACAGAAATGCCATGGAGTCGGGCGGCAGCACACTCCAGTTTGCTGGGAAAAGTGTCATCTTTATTCTGGTGGTCTTCCTGCTGATGCTCTCCATCCTCAGCGAGCTGGGTTCTGTGTGTTTGGAGGGGAGGGACGTGGTCGTGCTGCTGCTTGTGCAGGTGGATGCAGTGAACATGGAGAAAGCCGAATTTGTCCGCATCCGTTTTGCAGGTTTCCTCCTCTGGATGAGAAAGAGCCTTGCCATGCCACTGCCCCCTTGTGTGGTGCTCACGGTCCCGTGGGTGACAGCGGAGCTGCAGAGGAGCTGTGCCCGGGTGGGTTATGGACAGGCTCCCTGCCCTGACAGCTCCCTGCCCCTGCTAGGAACGGCACAGGTTTCCGCGTAGTCTGTCCGGCCTGAGCGTGACTTTCTCCAGGGATGGATGAATGTGTGACTCTGCTGCTGAACGTAAGCCAAAGCCAAACTGCTGCGAGCCATGCTGGCTGCTGGGCGGTTCCAGGGGTGTCTTGATGGAGAACGAAGGAAAGGGAGAAAGGGAAGGCCTGGGGGAGCACTGGTGGCTCCTCGGAAGAGGCAGCTCCCTGGGCCATCGCTCAGCTCTCCCTCACTGCCTTCCTGCCGCCAAGCAGGGAGACACCACAGGTAAGGCACCGTGGCAATGAGGCCCCGCCATTCAGGCAGGGCAGATTCTTCGACAGGAAAAGGTAAATTTCCCTTTCCTGCCTTCAACTGGCCTGGCCCCACTCAGATGTGAGTGTCAGGTGCACCAGCAACTCATTGCAAGCAGCCCGACAACCTCACCGTGAACGCTGTGTGTGGAGCAGCCCCACGAGCTCACCAGCATTTTTCCAAAGAATGCCTTGTGTTGACAGTGCTAACCAGCCTGCACAGCGGGAGGGGGGAGAAGCAGCTGGTAACTAATGCAGGGCTGTGGGGATTCGTGGATGTGTGTATGGTTCTGGTTTTCGCTATATTGTCCCATAACCCATATGCAGCACTGTGGGTTATGTTAGTGGAATTTTGCTGCTCAGCAGCTGTCCGGGCAATGTGAAGCCAGGCCCACTCATCCTTTTAACCATCAAAGGTACGATTCAATCCATTTGTGGCTGCCTCGGGGCACTGCTCCACACATCTTTCACAGCAGCTGTGCCAGCTTAATGCATTCCCACAAACTTGCCTCAGAAGCCGTGCTGCAATCTGTATCTGCTGATTGATTGGGGGTTAAAAATAAATTGGATGACTTGACTGGTTCCTTGTTTCAGTTTCCCTGTTCACTTATGCTTGTTTCCCTCCCCGCCATATCTTTGGTTGGGTGTTCCAGTATGCCTGTTCTGTGGTAACATAAGGAACATAACAACAGCTTCTCCTAACCACCGACCTGTGCCTGGAAATGTGAGACACAAACCCTTCCTCGGGTCTTGCTCTAATATGAAGAGTTCTGTATTTAAAAGACGGAGCCAATTTTGGCCATGGTAAACTCCAGCACCTTGCTAAAGTCTACTACACAAAGTAATTTCATGTACGGTTTTGGTCATTGGGAAGGTGATAAAGAAAACAGAAAGTAAAATAAGCAGCCCATCTCTGAATGGATCATGGCTTATTATGAAGTAGGACAGACTTTGTTTTTAATAAAGGCTGTTACTTAGGAGAACAGAATCTCTCAATCTGCGCTCCAGGACTCATCCTATGAAACACCTGGTAGGTCCTATCAGAAGCTATCTGGCTCCCTCAGAGTTTCCAGCCTTGGCAAATTACGAGTGGTAAGACTTGAAACTTTGTGCGTCATTTCATTTATTAGAATAATTTTTCCTCTTCCCTGACACTTTATGTGTTATGTTCTGTATTAATAGTGTAGTAGCATTTCTCAACAGCACCATAATTTACTAATCCACAAAGGGCAGGGATGTGTTTTATATTTCAAGAATTGTGACCAACCGCCCTCTCATCTCTCTCCCATTCTCAGAGAAACCTGAGAATGTTGTTTCCTCCACACTGTTAAGTAAGAAGCAGAGCTTTCTCCCTGAAAATACCTGTCTTCCCTGTGAAGTGGCTGATCCTGGAGCTCCTCGTGCCTTTCATCCATCTGCTGTCAATTTAACTGGCTCCACGAGCTAGTGGCGCCTTCGTATGACCTTGCAAGAATTTACAAAGTCTGGTTTCTATAAAAAATAAGGGGTGATCCCCATGTTTACCCTCTTGCTCAACTAACCATGTTTTGTTACTACCAGCTTGTGCTAGAACATATCCACGTCCTCCCCACCAACTCGAGTCTGGGTCTGGGATGCTGCGATGACTCGGCCAAGTTTTCCAGCTGCCGAGGTTACCTCAGCAGAGCAGTGGCTGTGGCAGATGTGCGGCGGCTTTGCCCGGACCGCTGCGTTTCTGGAGGCCTGGAGCACAGTGCTGGGGCAGCCTGGCAGATCCAGGAGAGCCTCCAGCACGGGTCAGACTGGTTGTGCACGGCCCAGGCTGCCTTTGAACCCCTGGTTTGCCCAGGCCAGCGGGGTTGTTGTGCCCGTGTTAATGCCGGGGGCACCACGCGCGTGTCTGTCTGTGAGCTCGCAATCAGCCAGACCCGAGAGGCCAACAGAGACATGGAAAAGATTCACAGGATGCCACAGAAGGGTTTGGGTTGGAAGGGACCTTAAATATCATCTATGTGTGTCTGTATATAGCAGAGGGAATTGTCTTTTGTGTCTGTCTTGAATCTTTGAGCTCAGACTGGCTGCGATGCCGGCCGGCTTCACCGCCGTGTGAGGTTCCACATATGTATGTCAGACCACATCACCCCAAAATAGGCATTTCTCTAGTGACATTTAGCCTTAGCTTTCCAAATGAACACACTGACTTGCAGCAAGGCAGTCTTTCACAGGATGGAACTGTAAGTATTTATTTACCCAGGGTGTAACTTTTATCTTTCATCAGAATGCAGGTATGAGCTGCTTAATGACAGGATTACATATGTAAACTTGCACTTTATAAAAATTTGGAAATAAAACCTTTGCCTAACAACATTCGTGTTCTTGGAAATCAAGTTCCATCTACAGAAGCCTTTCATGTTAGAGACATATCCCACATGTGAGTCATTGTTACAATTCAATAAATACTTTACAAAAATAATGCTAGCTTTTTTAAAAAATTAAGACATTTTAAGTCACCAATAGCTCCTCCCAGAAAGCTTCCCTTAAAGAATAGCTACTTCTGTAGGACACTGTGCACTCAGCATGAGAAAAATAGGGGGAAAAGGGCTGGTTGCATATTTTATCTCAGGGAACTTGTGGATTCCACTTTTACTGTTCTCTAAAATAATAAACTTCTTTCTTTTCTTAAAAGAAAGAATCAAGCAAATCCAAACATTCTTCATATTAAAAACTGGGAAGGAACTGTGATTTTTTTTGTGCTTTGACAGGGTTTCCTTCTCTGCCCTCACTCCTCCAAAGACTTACAGCACGCTCAGTTCACAGATAGCTGCTCTGGAGATGTAAGCCCCAAAAGCTTCATCTCCGTATCTGAGATGTCTCCAGGAGGGGGCTGTTTGTAACTCCTGCAGAACCACTGCACCAGGACATTTTCTGGCCCACAGGAAAACCATGGCTACATCTTCCTGCAAGCCTACCCTAGGTGGACTGCAAGGACCTGAGCTAGAAGGTAACAGAAAGAATTCTAGGACAAAATTTGCTAGGGATTTTCTATATTCACTTTTGACTATTACCCTTCCAAAAAAAATTCTTCCCTCCTTAGAAATGACTAGTCATGAAACCAATTATAGAGAAAACTGATGCTGTAGGTGCATTAATCTTGTAAACCATTCCCATATGGAAGAGTACATTCTTCAATCCGATTGTTTATAACAACTTTTAAATATGTGCCTCCTCAGCTGGGGCCTTGGGGCCTGGTGGTGGTGGCAGCCACCCCCTGCCCCCTTCATTATGTTACAGATGGGAAATAAAATGAAATGCACATTATTACATGAACATTATTGCAGTATAAAATCCTATCAGGACGAGACTTACGTATGTCTGTATGCAAAAATAGGTGTGTGTGAGACAGAGAGATACGTGTTTATAAATTACACACGCTATGAAAAATGCTTATGTATTATATTACAACTATATACATTCATTAGGAAGGAACTGATCGACCCCTGTCGAGGAGCCAATGCAGCAGCCATCATCAGTTCTTTGGCATCCAGGAAACGAATGCTATTTTGCATCTGAATAAGAGGAAAACCTCAGTATTCCCTTGCTTCTTGAAACTGCTTGTAGTAGTCTTCATCTGACGGGTTTTCTGTACACTTCTGCCCATTGTTGGGAGGCCGGGCTTCATTGTAGCGGCTCCAGTCCCCTTTGCAGATGATCCAGGGCAGAATGTCCACTTTGTAATGGAGTTCTGCTGAGAATTCGATGCTGATCAGGTTCGGCGTTCCTGCCCCTTTGCCCCTGGTGATCAGCTGCATGTTGTCGTCGTAGCAGCAGTGCTGCGCCGCGAGCGTGGTGCTTTCCAAAGACAGCATGGAGCGGATGCAGTAGCGTGCCGTGGGCTTGTAGATCTCCAGCTTTTCCTTCGGACCACTTGCATCTTTCCAGCGGAAGCTTTTCCTCTTAAGTCGATCGTAGATTTCGGCAGTGCTGTACGCGACTTCTCTGGGGTAGGAGCACGGGCAGCTGGGAAGGTCGTTGACCACTTTGTGCATATATTTCTTCAGGAACTCGCTCTTGCAGCTCATCCATCTCTCACAGCTATCAGTATCTGTTTCAGGGCAGGAAATGGAAACTTAAGATACACTAAGCAGCATCCCAGTCGGTGTGATCAGTGACAACAAATGAGAAAAGTGCCGCTGTTCAGCGCCAGTGCTCTGATTTAGAAGAAAAGGGCAGTCACAGCTTGCTGCCCTGCCCTCAGTGCATTGCTGTGCTGTCTTGTCAGATAAAGAAACCACGTGTGACTGACTTCAGTGCCTCAGGCAGTGCTAGTCTGAGCTACAGTGCAGAACCAGGCCAGTAGGAATCTGTGGCACTTCTACCTGGTAAATTCTAATTAAGCTACTGATATCCCCATGCAGCACAAGAGACACTACCACGGGTTGGTAAGCAACAGAAATAGGGAAATCACAGTGATTTGGTGCCAGTCTCCAGTTGGAACCCTTATTCAGAACACGCTCACCAGGAAAAACGGCAGTCAGATCTCGAAGGATTAAGTTTCAGATGATGCTAGAGATTCCAAGATGGCAAGCAAGGCCTGGATTACTCTTTCTGAAGTTCATTTTAGGCCCTAATTCAGTCTTCCTTTTAAAAAACAAATACTTTTTTCTATTTGATCTCCACTTTCCAAAGGGATATTTCAAGCATCTGTAGTTCAAACATGGAGACTGGCATCTTAGCTGGCAAATGCAGCCAAAAGTGGTTCAGGTTCTAAAAGGCCATATGTGACATAATATCAGAGTGGTTGTACATCAGGAGGAGGAGGTAAAGGCACCAGAGCCATGATGTAGAGCTGGGATTAAAAAGATTTGTAGACCAGTAGCATATTTACTACCAGCACTTTATTATTTTGCAAGACTCTTGGGAGAGTAATCCAGGTAAACATCTCCTACCTAAAACAGTATTTAAGGTGTGTATATCATTCTATGGGCCGTCAAAAAGCCCCTGCATATGTTGCTCCACACTTAAGAGGACTCTGCAGCAGAGTAACTAACTGGGACCTAAAACTCTCACAGCAAACATTCTCACAAAATATTTACTTAGTGAGCCGTGTCCTGTTTTTCTATCTCCTTAAGGAGTCCCGTCCTGGCTGTCATTAACAATTGTTCTCTGCCACCATAGGAGGGAGGTGCTGGGTTACACTATTTATTCAGTTAATCCAGCATCCAGTGTCTCTGAGTGGACACTGTGGTTTTGTAGAAGGGATGAAATCAGAACATTGCAGATGCTGGACTGAGTTTTAGATAGTTCAGAATCAAGCCATGCCCTGTAAAACTGCTTTGGCTACCCCCAGTGCAGCACACAGAGCTATAAAAGCAATGCATGCTCATAAAAGTCATTGCCCTTTTTTTTTTTTTGGTGATGTGACAGCTGTATTTAAAATGCTTTTATAGGGTCTTCCATTCGAGGCTATTTCAGCAAAATAATAAAGAGTGTTTGATTTTTTCCCCCTCCACTAGTGTGGAGTCTTACAGCTCTTTTCTGAATTAGGACAACAAATAACCATTTAATGATGAAAAAAGCACAGGACTTAAGGGGAGAAAGATTCTCTGATGGAAGAAAAGTAAATGTTCAGATCACAAACGTAAGCAAGATAATAAATGGCTGTTACTATCGACATTTTTAATGCTAAACTCAGTATTTTGATCCCACAGGACTAAGAAAACCCTAAGGAAATCTCTTATCTGTTACTGAAGGATTGACTAGGCTGCTTACCAACTTCAAACAGTTTGGTTGCGTTGAAGTCTTCACTCCCTGCAAGTAAACTCACTTCTGTGGCAGCTGTCCGGAAGGTATCTTCGATCCCTAAGACAAACACGTGTTAGTGGTGCTGGTGTTTTCCCATTAAGACACAATGGAACCAGCTGCCTCCTTGCCACCCCTCCTTCCCCAGGCTCTGCAAGGTGCTCTGTTTTGGCAGGGAAGCATTTGCAAGTTGCTGCTGGACTGTTCCTTTAAAAGCATAATGAGCGAGGAATCTGTGCTGTTGGGAAGGTAAAACAGAGTCTGAAGACAGGTGAGTAAGTTCAGCTCTGTAGGTGGGCAACCATTTTTCAGTGAAGAATGATGCTGTTACAAGAAGACTGGTGCTTGTTGGTCTCTCCCAGTGCCAGGCAGTTAAAAGGTGTGAGTAGGTAAGAGATAACCAACCTCTCCAAGCAGTTCCATCCCCACCACTTACAGCTATCGGATAAAATACCGGGATCTCAGCCTATCGGGATCTACCAGCAAACTCCAGTTGATTGTTTGCTATCAGTAGAGAGACACAGAGATTGCCAGAAAAATGATCTTGCCAAAGTAAACATCCTTTTGTTGCTGCTTTAGTTCAGCCTATTGACCCACCCAATGTTTCTGTGCCATGTAGGCTTAACACAAATATCTCCTCAAAAAGACTCAAAAACGTTTTAGGGTTTTTTTCTTTCTTTCCATTGAATTAAAGACCTCTAAAGAGAGCAGAAAGATCTTTAACATGTGATAACTATATGGTTAATAATGAAGTCTATTCACCATCTATCTTCTTGCCAATGAACTTTCTCCTGATCTCCTGAACTGGCTTGCAAAGCTTCAAAACAGCCTCAGGCCAATTTTCAATAAAATTATCATAGGGTTTTGCCTTAACTCCAGCACTAGATGTAGAATAATAGATACCCAAGAACCCATTACAAGGCAGCAATTCACTGCTGGAATTATAAACAGCAGAAGCTGAGCTTTGACCTTGTAATTTTAAAAATGTCAGCACAGCCTCAAAGAGTGAATGTATTTTGCTTGCTGATCGTTGGAGGTCTGTTATATGACATAATATATTCTTTCAAGTTTGCCACTGTTTGGTGCTAGCTGGTAGTAAATACTAGAAAATATAACTGGGTGTTACTTGCTTTCTTCTGGAATTAACCCCTTATTATTGAGGTTTTAGGATGTATGAGAGCATGCAGAAACATTTTTCCCCTGAACTACCCAGCAGTTGTTGCTTTGCAATGGAGACAGGAATCTATCTGTGAGCGAGAAACTTCTCTCCAACTCTTTCACCAAGTCTTCTAAGTCTCCTCTCCAGCACTGCTGACATTTCACTGCCCATAAAAAAAAGCCTGACCTCCAGTTTAAGAATTTCTGCCTTTCTGAGTCATTAAGTAAACTGAGAGTAATGCATACCACCACGACTTGTGTTTTCACTTCTCTCTGATCTTGGGAAGTAATGAACTTGCACCTATCCCCTGCATTGTGGCAGCTACTGCATGACAAATTGGTCTAAATTCAAACACACAGCAACATTTAGAAAACAGTTTTCCATAGCAGCTTCAGATTTTCGTGATGTAGGCTTGAGCACTCAGCCCTGATTTTGCCAAAGTGAAGACTGTGTGATGGTAAGGACACTTCAAATGTCAAATCCTGTGAATGGGTAGGAGCTAAGGCAAGGCTCCTTGGCCATATTTTCTGAATATATTCAGGCCAAAACGACACATTCCTTCATCCCTGTTCACCATGCAGGCACATGCACAGCAAAACAGGAGCTCACGGAGGTAACAGCACAGCTGGTTTGAAATTCTAAAACAACTCCAAATTTGTTTCAAGAGAGCAGATTACACCCTTTGGAATACAAAACGCCTGCACACAGAAATGACTGCCATGATCTGAAGAAAGCCTGTACTCGTCTCTTGAGTCCCAGGGGATGGTGGACAGCACCCAGCAGTGTATCATGACTATGAACAGGCGGTGTTGAAAACCAGCGTGTCTTTTCCCACCGGAACCCTCACCCTGCCACGGAACACGGGGCTTTGCGTACAGGAGGGCTCTCCCCACCCCTGCCCACCTCTCCCTGCTCCCCCTGGCAGCAGGCCCCGGGAGCAGCTCCCACCTGGGCAGCTGGGCCTGTCGCAGGTCCGGGACTCGGTGGCCGTGCAGGCGTAGCCGCAGGACCTCGTGCGCTTCTGGCTGCCGCCGCCGCAGGTGACGCTGCACAGGGACCACGGGCTCCAGTCGCCCTCGCCGTCAACGTAATCTGGGCGAGGAAGGAAATGGAGAAACAAAACTCCTACCACCCAAAACTACTGTGCAGTGGTTTTTATTAAGAAGGCAAAACAAGAATGGAATCCAGATGTCTCTACCTGAAGCTTGGGCCGAATGCCAGGCGCAAGCCTGCTGTTTAAATGGTTTTCACACTTGATGCTCCTCAGGGAAATGCATGCAACATTATTTGAAAAAATATTTCCTTTCTCTTTCGACCTTTTGGCAGCTGAGAATCCTCAGCTGCAAAGCTGGGTCATGAACTAACAGCACACATCTATTCACATAATTTCCCTGCATATAGGAATAGGTTTGTGGACCACAGACTAATCAGGTGCAGGATAAATTGAGTTTTCTTTTTCATCTTTTCAAAACACACAGCAATAGCACAACAATACTCAATTTTTAGGGCAAGTTGCATGTTGTTGGGCTATGGGAAGCTAAGGGTCGTGAGTGAAAAATCACAATTTTGTTTTTCAGTCCCTTGAACAGGGAACAGATATTTCAGGAATACGGCTATGAGAACAGGGAACTGCATGCTCCTCTTGCACTGTGAACAACATGGGACTTTTAGAGCTTCATGTGAATTATTAAATAACATCAAATCTGACTATTTACTAGAAGGAAACTTCTGAAAACAAAACATGATTTTATTCTCTTCTGGTAGACAGCCAAAGGCACTGGACACCAGGTCTGCACCACAGAAGCTGATGTTGCTGTGAGTACCTAAACTCCTCAGAACCAGCCTCCTTTGTGTGCTGCGTAAACTGTTGCACATCCCACCACGTGAAGGCCCCCAAACCAAGCCCATGAACCCATCCCAGCTTTCTTGCCTTCCCACCGGCCTCCCCAGCTGAGGGAACATTTGGCTTAATGGTTTTCCCTGCAACCCACAGGAGGTATTTTACTGACCCTGTGATCACAACTCGCAGCCGGAGCTCCTTTGGGTTACGCCACCACTGGTAGCGAAGCAAAACCTGGTTTAGTGGCTCTGAGGCAGCCCTGCTCTGCAGCTATAGGCAAGAGTACCTAGGCTACAGCAGGACCCAGGGAGGATCCCTGCCTTCCCTGGCCTCTGTGCTACACGTGATTCCCGCTCCCCCGCAGGGCCGTGCTGTCTGTGGGCTTCCTGAGCTGGTTAGCAGAACACGTAACTTGATTTTTACCATATGTAATGACTGACGACAACTCTGTGGGGTGCTATTAAACATTTATTGCCAGGACTATGGGGAGGTTATATATCTCACTCGGAGCAAGCTGCCTAGATGTGAGTTCCTCGTGGCGAGGACCTTATGTGCTTCTCCTCCTTTTCTGACAGGGCTGATGGTGGGGGAGCCACCGCGCTGGAATCAGGTGTCCGTGCTGGGATGTGGGTGCGAGCACGGCTCATGTCGGTGTGCAAGACCCAAGGTTCTGGGATTTGCCAGCAGGCAGGCACCACAGCAGTCCAAAAAGGCATCAGATGTCTCAGGAAAATGTGAGCTGTGCTCTCTGCCTGGCCCTGCTCTTCTTCCCAGCTCTCTTCCAGCCCTCGTATCTCCACGAGGCTGGCGAGGAGGAGGGCAGGGGAGCAGGCGCAATGCCCGTCAAACAGCCCAGCCCAGGAGGCCCAGGAAGGGCAGGGAGAGCCCTTGGCAGGGGCAGGAGGAGAGAGAGACACACAGGAAAAGTGTGAGCATGTCAATGGGTGGAACATGAGAGCCCCACACGGGCAGATCTGCTGCTACACCCTCCTGGCCAAGGCCAATGGCACACAGCATTTTAGGTTAGACAGGAGGCCGGGAGCTGTTTCCAGTTGGTTGGATGCTCTGGTATGCAGCAGGGAGCTCTAAGATAATTTTTAGACCTACCTACCTAGTGTTCACACTGCACTGTGAAGCACACTATTGAATATACCACGTTAGATTTTCAGCTGCAGCGCAACCTGGTCTTCCTATTTTCATATTTGTAATTCTTACTATGTTTTTTTCTACCACAATTATTTGTGAAAGCAATTTTATTTAACTCAAATGAATAGCTACCTAAGATATGAATTCTTGGCAATAAACCCTGCCCATAAATAAACATAGGTGCAAAAAGAAAGGATAGACTTTAATCTTCTGGCCACAAAACTTAATACATATGTATGTGTTTAAACACACCATTCCACATAAACTCTCTCGTGATTTTTAAGACTCTAGGACTTCTAGTTAGCCAAATAATGGGAAAAATAAGTTTGTTTTACGCAGGCACTCTGCAGCATCTGGGAAATAACGACAGAAATGCCAGGGTAAAAGTACTGTCGCTTTGACACCTTGTTCTGACTCGAAGTTGTCTGTATTTACACACAACTTAAATTCAAGGGGCTCTGAGCTTCCTGTGAGCACAGTTTAGCTCACCTCCCTTGGGTCATTCCTATGTGGATAGCCTCAGCCTGTCAGGGCAGTGAATAGCTGTAGCTCCTCTCTGTTTCTAGTTTCTGCAACTGTTTCATACAACAAGCTGAAAACAATTGTTTTCGCTGTGACACATCTGGAAGAATATTACACACGCAAATACACAATGTTCCTGCTGCACATGCCACTCCCCACACATGCACCAACATAATTCATCTTATTTGTGTATCCACCAAATGCTACCACGTTTCAGATCTTGCTTATTTATCCAATAGTTATATTCTGGTTCCCAAACCACCGCACGATTCTAAATTTGTACTTATCCTTACTCTAAAAATAAATATGAAACCTTGTTTCCTCTACTTTTAAAAAAAGCACACGTCGGACTAAAAAAAGGCCCTCTTCTGGGATAACTGGTATGATTTTCAAGATTATAGACTTACTAGTGGAATGCAGCTACCACAGGACAGCTTGTGCATCTGCACAGATTTGTATTTAAAAGCTGATGAACAAAAGCCACATGTTGAAAAAGTCTATTTTGCTTGGCCTGCTCTCAGCGATGCCTCACCATTCTCATTTCCCCCCCGCTTGTTTTTACAATCCCAAGATGCCCATACGAGGCCTGGAATGCAAACTCACCATACTCTGGCTGCTCCTTGGACTCGAATGTCCGGTGACTGGGTGCACGACCATCCCACCCACCGAGAGGGTTTAGGAAGTTGCTGTCCTCAGTGGTGCTGTCATACTTGTAGTCCTGGTCACCGCTGCTCATGCGAGTCAAGGTGGAGGACCTCTGCCACCAGTTCCTCCAGTCGGGTGACGGGGCTGGCCAGCTGGGCTTGCTGCTCTCCTTCTGCAGATCCTTGTCTGCCTCCGTGTCGGGGCCATCCACCACTTCAATGGTAACCTGTGGGATTCAAAACAGCCCGGCCCGGCAGTCAGTGCCTCCTCCTAGTCAGTGGGAAACTTTCCACACAGCAAAGACAAGGTGCTGCCTGGCAAAGGGGCTGTGCAATACCGTGGGGTTCACATGTTGTAAACCATACACGGATTACTGAGCCCAGAGATATGCAGAGCCTGAGTGGTTCCTTCTGCTACCTCTGCTGAATCAGACCTTGGAACAAGGGCTAGGAAAAATCCTGCACAAAATAACAACCCATGCGGTGCTTAAAGCCTTTGCAGCAGAATTTTCTGCCTTACGGGGAAAATGTGTTTAGAGCCAAACATATATGACCAGGAAAGAGAAAACCAAACCTGTGCTCTATGATGAGGCTGAATTCAAGGCAAGCATGAAGCACACCAGTGTGCAGAGCCTGTTCCAACAACATAGGCTGACTCAAGACGGGCCTAAGCAAGGCCATGCTCGTGAAGGCAAAGATGCAGAGCCCAGGTATCTCTGGATATGCGCCTGTCTTGCCTCTCTGGCAGCAGCCCAGCTGTTATTGCTGCACGAAACCACACTTTGTGGCAGTGATGGGAGCCAGCAGCTCCTCTGAGCGTTGCTGAGGAAGCCACTTGCTGCAAAGCCCTCTAATGTATGCCCTTTTGTCATGCTGGAAGAGTATAATGACCTGTTATGGTCAACCTGTTTATGGTTTCTGCAGAAGCCCAGAACCAAAATTCAAAGTTCGCTGCCCAATTCCCTCACAGACATCACAAATGTCAATATCATTCTGCATAAGAGCAACCCTTGATTATTGCTTTCTGTGCTGAACAATGTGTAATTGTAAAACTCCTGGATAAATACTGTGTTTGCACATAGGTGGCTATTTAGGTAGAAGCAGGGACTAGCCATTGGAAACCTTGGCTCTGTGAGTCATGCAAGCATTGCCTGGCCACAGATGGATCATGAAATGCTCTGATGTTTCGTGCTAATGTGGTTCAGTGATTACACTGGACTGGCTAAACAACCAGAAGTGACTGTCAGATATATCTATAATGTTTAATACGGTACGGAGGCATTCTCAGCCTTTCAAGATGGTACAATGAAAATCAGAACATAAAACAGAAATAATGTTCTGTTGTGCTAAAAGTCATTTACACAGCTCTGTGGATGTGCATTGTGCATAAAAGATTAGTTTTATACAATTGTTGTTAGCAAAATCACAAGACTCACACAAGAAAAAGAAAGAAAAAGTCACAGCTACCTGTGATCCACAGTGTGGCATAGGAAGCAAAGTAGAACTGTCATATCTTCAGAGCTGCAGACACAAAAAATGCCCACAGATCCTTTCTTTGGAGAAAGGAGATTTTGAACCTATTTCATGCTTTGCATTTTACCATAGACAAGGCCATTGAAATGAAAAAAACTTGCAGACTATGAAGCTCCACTGGGAAAAAGAGCAAGAGCAAGGGAAAGTGCAGTTGTCAGCCTAATAGCATCTTTACACAAGGGGCATTTCACTCCCAGCCTAAATATGGAATTGGAACGATTACTTCATTAAACCTCAGTTTCTACAGACCAAGAATTAAAATGGATTTCATAAGCTTGAAAACATCAGGGTCAGTTCGGGGATTCAGAATTGTTACATGTATCCAAGCAAAACAGTTTTCACAATAAATGAAAGGAAATCGCCTTACTGAGCGGCAAACACTGCCAGTGTTGGGGCTTTAGTACTCCCCACCTGGAAATTAGTACAACTCTAGTACTTTAGTAGCAAGTATTTTTAGGACCACGTTAACTCGCTGAGCAATGAGTCAGCAAAGTGGAAAAAACCAAACCCTCCGATAAAAAATAATGATAATTGCTCCATTTGCTTTGATAATCTGTAGCTGTGTGCCAGTCAACCAGCACAAACTTGCATTATTTCAGCTAGGGACAATCCGAAGCACCACAGGAACATGATTTTAAATGATGATTGATTATGCCAAGCCAGCTTAAGGAAAAGAGGGTTTGCAGGGCCAGAGAAATGTCTGCTGATCTTGGTGCCACACTGGTGAGGAAGGCAGGTGGAACACACACGCTTCCAGTGTCGTCAGACCCCACCAGACCTCCAACAGCACTGCCACTAACTTACTTCCAAGACCTATCTGTGCAATCAGCCACCTCAGTCTGTTTTCACCACTGAGGAAGCTTATTAGAAAGGCCCCTAAAACGAGTTTTCCAACACACAGCCAATTTAAAAACCAAAACTAGCAGAAGCAAAATCCAGTGTGGTAGTCCGACACATACCCATGTTCCTCTTGCCACGGCTTTAAGCTTTGGTTACCAAGGTGTTTATTGTGGCATAAAAACCATACAGTGAAAAAAATTCCATAAAGGATCCTGGAATTGTCTGAACTGCCACTCTCAGAAAACAGCTTCAATTGACTCTGGTGTTTTCAGGGACTTGGCTGTTCTCCACCCAGCTCCATTTGACTTAATGGACCTTCCAGAGACAGGGAGGAAATCAGTGCATAATCCCAGTAATCCCTCCTCCTCTCTACGACTCGGAAGTTAGGGCAGAATTGTGAGAAGAGGCTGCTGTTTCTGGTGAGCAATTGCTCCCATATCCTAGCCTAAAATGTTGAAAAATGGGCTTTCACTGAATTCTTCCCAGTACTTACAGACAGACTCACAGTGTTAGTCCATGACTGTACATACACATATACTTGTACACATACATGGCACTGAAACACGTAACTTGTTTGATCAATTTCTGTATTGGGGGCTGTTTATAAAAAGGAATAAAGAAATCAAAAACTAGAGAATAAAGATCAGGAAGTAGAGTAATAAAAAACAGGCATTTAGAGAAGCTCTGGAAAAGCTTTCATGCTGTATAAGTATTCCAACAAAAACATGTTCTCTTAAAAATTAAAAAATAGATCTGGTTTAGCAATTCTATCTTGGAGACCATTTTAGAGGCTGATTTCTTCTTCCAGCGATTATCAAAACTATAAAGATTCTTTTTTTTCCTCAAGCTTCCCAAAACGTCTGTGGTAACACAGTTCTTGTATAAATCCACAATCATCCCCAGAAGTATTCAAACCTAAAATAAAGCCACTTCTTTTATGGTTGTTTGAGCTAGGAATAAGGACGTTCCTCTGAAAACTGTTAAAAGAAATTGGCGTAGGCACATTAAAACAACAGATTTGCAGTCAATTTCTAATGAAACAAGTGTATCACGCACAGATGTCTCCAGACACCAACATCCAATTTTCTCCTGGCCAAAAATATACAGAAGATAAATATTATCCCAGCCTGCTGGAGTGCACAAAAAGTTCTGTGTTCTTTGTCCTGTTTACTGAGACAATGTTTCTGAATTCGCTTTACTGGTGTAAACATTGCCCTAAGCAACTGGAAGATTATGTTTCAGGAAGAAATATGTTCGCGATATTGTGCAAGCAGCAGATCCTACAACATTTCTATCCTGTTTCTTTCATGCAATCGATGAAAATTTGCAATACAGAACTTGCCATTTTGGTAAGATAGACACGTGCAAGTCAGCAATGAGGTAGGTATAATAGGAGAACAGAAACAAGTCCATTATAAGAGATTGAAATGGTAAAACTGGCTTTACACCACATAATTTTAATTAAAATGCTATTAGTAGTGACACTAATTTACTTCTGGTTGTGTCATATCACTTAGAACAGTTTTCTGGACTTGAGAAGTGAAGGACCCTCAAACTTTGTTGGGAGCAAAGAAGACAATGTGACTTGAAACCTGAAATTTCTATTTAACGCTGTCAATCCAATTTGCAATCTCTGATGAGCCCAGCCGAACCCCAGAAATAAAAACGTGTTCCAGCTCTGAATTCTGCACTCTGCAGTGAGCTCTTGTTGCAGCACGACATTAAGAAACCTGCACAGCTCTGGTACTGACAGTGGTTTCACCGTGGCCCCCTGGCTCTGCCTACACGAGTCTCTCCAGGTGGCCAGAGGAACAACCAGCTCCTGCAAAGCTCCTCTGGGCTCCCAGTGCTGCACCTGGCAACAACTGCTTTGCTACCACCCCAAGGTGTTAAACCTTACAAGCTTTACAAGAAACGAGCACCACTGGAGCCCTCCAGCTCTCCCTGTGCTAAATTAGAGATGAGACTGGTAGGGCTGGTCAGACTCTGTCGAGTCTTCTGTGACAATACCAAGAGTGAAACCAGCAGCTTCAAATGACAAATACAAACGACAGCTAAAAAGTACATCTAATAAAATGTGTGAAAAGTGACATTATGACGCAGGTGGAGGTGAGGGAAATGGCCATGGGTGAACCTGGAGAAGAGTTGAAGCCTGCAGTTCTTTTTTATAAGCACGGCCTTGTTTCTCTGCAGTTGTGTCTGTTCCTAGAGTGAGTGGTTTTGTGTAGATGTGTTTCTAAGAGCAGGTAGTAACCCGGTAGGTATCAAAGAGAGAAAATAGGTAACAAGCAGATAACAAAGCTAACACAGCAGCACTGGAGTGGTGTGACTGCTGGATATGGTCTCGTGGCAAATGACAAAGACCAAGCAGGCATTAACTTTTTCTGGTTTAAAACCACTCCTATCGATAAACATGGTTATCCACATGGTTTTAAACAGGAATCCTACCTGTTTCTGTGCAGTTTTCACCCAGATCATGTCAGCTCACCAAAATGTTTAACACATCCATTACAATTGGAGCTCACCCAGCTGTGTTTCGGTCTATTGGTCATGAAGCTTGATGAGGAGCATTAATATCAACAAAATGCCCTTATTACCCGAAGAGGTTGTGAACTCCCCATTCCTGGAGGTGTGATCAGGCTGGATTGGGCTCTGAATAACCTGATCTAGTGGGAAGTGTCCCTGCCCATGGCAGGGGGACTCGAACTAGATGATCTTGAAGGTCCTTTCCAACCCAAACCACTCTATGGTTCTATGAGTTTTCCCTTTTCTGCTCATTTGTCACGGTGTCGAGCATGCTGGGGAAGCAGCCAAGCAGTGCAACAACACAGCAGCACACTCCCTGTCCCTGTTACAGCACACAGACCTTGGAAACCAGCAGTAACAAGAGAAGGGAAAGGACAAGAGCAAGAGTTCAGTTGCAGGTTCAAACATCTGGCTCCAAACAGAGGGTTGGCTGCTAAGAGTGGAGAGGTTGTAGAAGGCTGTTTGGAACAGACAAGAAAAACCCATCAGAAATGGAAAATAGGCAGGTTCCTGTAATACCTCCCATGTGACTTCATTCTGCTACTCAGGGGTAAGAACAATTCTGACTTAACTCTGGATAATAACCCTGACCAATTACAGGGTCTGCACAGGCACGCCTTGCCTAGTCTGTCAAACAAGTGCAGACCCAGACAACAGGGATTTTCCACTTGTGAAAGGAAATCCAAAAAAAATGTGTAATCAGTTTCTGTAATCACCTTCTCATCTAGAAGTCTTCCAGGCATTGACAGAACTGTTAAAATGACAAAAAAGAAAAACAAAATACCCCAAACCAAGCAGCCAGTCTTTGTTCAACAGCAGCTACTGTGGTTACTCTCAACAACCAGTGCGGAAGCACAGCTGAAGCATAAAATGCCACTTGAAATGATGGGAGATTTTACAAGGCTAGAACACCACAGGAAGGCCAGTAAGTGTTGTCCTGGTCTTGTATGCAAAGAATCACGTTCATTTGGATTACTGCAGCTCTGACTGCTGCTTCTGAGGGTTTTCTAGAGACAGTCTGCTGTACTTAGATTATCTTCTGATATCTGGTAATCTGAATTCCTCTGATGGTGTTGTGACATTCACCAGTTCATCACTAAAAGTGCACACACCAGGGCATGATACAGCAAGTGCCATCTCACAGGAACCAGAGAAGGAATGGCCCTAAAGAGAACTCACAGGAGTATCTTTTCCATCTGCTTTTTTTGGAAGATTTTCATGCCTTTTTCTTAGATTTTTAATTTCCCAGGTATAATTTCCATTAAAAATGTTTTTTATGGTCTATGCAGTAGAAGGAAAAGGGGTTTTGTGTCTTTGAGAAGAAAATGTGGCTATTGTGCTATCTTAAAACAGAGGCTGTTTTCTCATTTCCAACCTCTCTGTCCTAGGAGGACTCTTTAAATCAACACTCCCAGGATTGTAACTTACAGAGGTGGGAGCCACTGTGCAAAAAGAAAAATAAGCATAAATTCTGTTTTCACCTGCCAAATAGCTGATGAGAAATTTTCAAGTCAACAAGTGTCACTATTTTTGTTCAGGTCAGTACAGTACTGTTTAACAAGCAAGAATTCACTATAATCCTGTTTTTTCGTAAAAGAGTAGGCCAACTTTTACAACCTTTAGGCAAAGAAATAAACTTTCTCTCACTCTGTAAGGAATTAATAGGAGTTTTATCTCCATGAGGCTTGACCAGCTGCAAGACTGTCAACCAAGAACCTAAAGAAACTTTGTATATCACTATTTACGCACCTAAGTAAGCAGAGTAAATTCAGAGTAAATAAAATGCAGAAGTCAGGGAGCCTGTTTCTAGAAAGGGCTCATCCTTGTGCACAAGAGCTCTGGGATCAGTGTTGCCCAATGCTTTCCAGTTTACAGGACTAGTCTTCCCAGTTCTCAGAATCCAGCAAAACTGCTGACATGGTTGCTGACATTTCCAAGATCAGGTGGTGGAAAAAGAGGTCATAGCAGCAGCAGTTAGTATGAAGACAAGACAGGGAACTGTTTCCACCTCTTTTATCCCTGTGTCTGAACATTGTATGCTGTTACCACTCAGAGAAGGTTTTTGTTTCCCCCTGTCCTCCTCTGCAGTTTATATACTGTTCAAACAGCGATGTTACACGATTTGCCTCATGCCACGATCTGGGGCCCCTACAGCTTCCCAATCTTCCCTTCCTAAAGCTTTCTGGAATGGCTCTCCTAGCACAAGAGATGTGTCCCGTCACCACACGCTGAATGTGTTTACTACCTCGGTCTGTCAAGTATTAGACCTTTGCTTGACCCAAATCTATGAGAATTCCTGATGTTCTGACTCATCCATGGTGAACGCAAGGAGGCAGCTTGTTCTCACCCAGCCACGGAATCTTGCACTGCTTTGGGTTAGAAGGGGTCTTAAGGATCATCTCATCCCACCCCCCTGCCGTGGGCAGGGACACCTTCCACCAGACGAGTTTGCTCAGAGCCCCATCCAGCCTCGCCTCGAACACTTTTAGAGGTGTTTTAGAGCAGCCACAGCTTCTCTGGGCAACCTGTGCCAGGGTCTCAGCACCCTGAGAGTAAAGAATTTCTTCCTAAAACTACTCTAAACTTATCCTCTGTCAGTTTAAAGCCATTCTCTCCTGTCCTATCACTCCATGCCCTTGTAAAAAGTCCCTCTCCAGCTCTCTTGGGAGCCCCTTTAGCACTGGAAGGTGCTCTAAGGTCTCTCACGAGCCTTCTTTTCTCCAGGCTGAACAGCCCCAGCCTTTTCAGCCTGTCTCCACAGCAGAGGTGCTCCAGCCCTCTTGAGCATGTTGGCCTCTCACCAGCAGATCCATTACATCTTTATATACTTACTTCTTAGACATATCAAAAGGATGGTAATTTTGTGGGCTGGGGGACTCTAAGAAGCCAGGAATTAATTTAACCAGAAAACCAGATCTATTAGTGCATTGTTTTTATAAGCACATCTTAGGCAGAACAACATTTGAATTTATTGTTTTGGTTAAAAAAGACTGCTTATTAATGCCAATTTTGCTTAAAGGCTCTGAATTAAAAACAAATCACTCATTTTTTCCTCTTCCCGATCCTTGAAGTTTCAAGATGCAAGTGGCTTGTAAGAGGCTGTTCCAAACCCAAGAACTGTTTGAGGAATAACATATAACAAAGTTTCTAGCAGACAACTTTTTTTTACTCCAAGCAGCTGCTGCAGAAATTAACTCTAAGTCTCGCTTCCATACAGATGAATGCATTTTGAGCTGAAACTGAAGGACTTGTTCTCTGTCAGCCTTTGGGGATGGTTGCATTTCATAATAGCACACCAAAAGCACATCTGGTCACAAGCAAATTTTACAACCGTAAATTGACGACAGAAATTAAAATACCCATTTATTATCAATGAAGGTAACATGCTCCAAAATGGCGACCACAAAGATGGGTTTAGTATCATAAAGAGATCTACACTGATCTACACATTTACGCAATCAACACTACCCAAGGAGAAATTCAGAAAAAATTCGCAATATGTGCATCAACGTAGATAAGAAAAAGAATGTATTGTATATTTTAAATATAATACTATGTAACATTACATGATATTGTACTACATACATTCTCTGTTGGTAGAGACAGATTGTTCTGCCTGCGTGTCATGGAAGCCAAGCTGAAAGCTGTATTGGCTCAGTAAAATAACTTTGCGTAAGTTATAAAAAAGTCAGATGTTACAATAAATCTGTACCTGAATGTTGGGATTCTGCCCATTGATATCTGCTTTCGACAGGTCAGGGAAGTTCGGGAGATCCAGGAGAAAAGATCTGGGTCCATCTCTTTGCAAGGACGTGTGCCCGTTCTCCTGCCTGAATTGCTCCTTGGGGAATGGCCGGTGGGCAGCCTGGAGATCGGGGTATTCTCGTCGCTCGTCGGGGTTCAGGGTGAAACTGTCTTCAGGAGAATGGTCCTCTGCAGTCAGTGTGCTCTGGGGAAGAAAAGCGAGGCACAATAATGACAACTGAGAACGTGCAGTTCTGCCAGTGCCCCCGTCCCTCCAATGGCTGCAGCCTTACAGCACCCAGATGCACGGCTCACTGCTGAAACACAAATCTGTAACCAGCTGACACAAGGTGAAACTGAGTCAGACTTGGGGACTTAGCTCTTCCAGGCTCCTGAACCATTCCAGCCTTGTGGTGAGCACCTACACATGGACACAAGCATCAGACTTTAAACAAACCTAGAAACATGAGGCTCTGAAGTAACCCCCGGGAAATCAAATTGTACCACACTAAACATGTCCCTAAAAATGTTGAAAGGCATCCTTCTTATAAATCATTTCAGTTTGCTTTGTTCCAAAGCAAAGCAAAAACACTGACTGTTAAGGCCATGTTGAAATTTATGGTATTAAAAGATGCCACCGCTGAGCTGGCAACCTCCCCTTCTCTCCCCTCAGTCTGCAACAACTTCCATCTCGTCTCTGTGTTCCTCACCCAGTTTCTCTGGTCTTGAACATCTGAACCTTCCTTCCTCTGGGATCTCATTTTCATGTTTGCCTAATGGTGGGATTGAATTTCACCAAGCTGTGGGTCAGCGGTTAATGCTTTTGTTATTGTTGAGCGTACTTTCGGGTTTTGTAGTATATTACAGCAGGCTGCCTCTGAACCAGTAGCACTGCTGCCACTGCCTTTGACCTCGCCAAGGAGACACATTTAGTATCAAAACACTGGCTCCCTGGGTTAGGACCGGCCTGGGGACTTGGGGAAAAAACAGCAGAGAAGTCCAATGTTCTTATGGCTACAAAAAAAAAATGCATGGGGCAGATTCAGCACAGGTTTTGGGTTTGACTCAGCCGAAAAACTTTAACTTGAGGTCTTAGTATGACTGCCTGGGGAGTTTTTATTTTCAGTTCATAAAGAGACAGCAAGCATGGAGAGGGTAAATGTTAAAGACCTATCTTTTAAAACAAGCACAATTAAAGTGGAATGGCCACATGTGGTTCTGGCTCTACTGAAGCATATTTTTGCCAGCATTTCTGGTTAAATGCAATCTCCATCCAGCTCCCCTGGTTCAAATTAAGCCACAGCATACCTTTAGCTAAGCTCTCAGATAGATAACAGCTCCAATGCCTTTGCTTTTATTTTGTGTTTATTTGCTTAGAAGGCTCTAAATGGACCTTTAAAGAGATGTTACAATATAACCCGTGCACATTACAGAAAAATATTCAGTGAGTTAAAATAAACTCTTGAAGAGTTAATCTTGAACTTAGTGAAATTGTCTCAACCAAAAATGAAGGTAGCTCTCCTCTATCCTCCTCACTGCACTCTATTTGTAAAGAACAAAATCAGATTTAACAGAATTAATATTGTCTTTGTATTGTCATGCCCAGAATGGTTACACTCTGAAAGTGACAAAAGGGCAATTTTATGAATTTCTCTACAGCACTTATGGCTACACTGAATTAGATGCGTGTGCTAAAAATGTGTGTGCTCCTGGCAGTCTGCTTTGCTTGAAGGCTAAAACAGGCTCTTCTCTTTGCTGGAAACCAGGAAGGACTTTCAGATGCCTTTGGTGGCCCACCCGTTATTCAATATAAAGTAGAAAGCAGATCACATAGCAGCAAGCTCTGGGAAATGAAACTGAGGGCCACTTTGCTAACTTTAGGTTCCTTGCTCATATGCTAGTGCTTTAACTTAACACTTTTCAGAGAGAATTTAACATGCTTGGTGCATGAGGATTAAATGGCTTTTCAGTTATGTGTGACTAACAACAGGGTGTAATAGTGCTGTGATTAAATTACTTCAGTCAGGAACCAAAAAAAAAAGTGTTACTTAACTATTTTTACTGGGGTATCATGCCCATAATCTTACCTTTATTAAAAATAAAGTAAGGTTTTATTAAAAAATTCTCACATACAATTCCATACTTTCCCTATCTGCCTGTCCCTTCAGGAGCATCCTGATTCTCCACATTAACATACCATGCAGCCAGAGCTGGCCAAGGCCTTTGGACACCCACATTTAACTCTCTGACAGGACTCAGTGTGTGATCCTGACAGGTCACGGTCTGCTGGTGCCTCGGCGGGGATAACAGCACTTCCCCCCCTCACTGTGATGTTCGCGGGGAGCTCAGCAACTACAATAATAAGGGCTGTATAAAAAGTTTTGAATAGTGTCAAACAGATGGAATATCACGTGGAGTTAGTTAGGAAATTGTCATGGTGAAGTAATGACATCAGGCTGATCGGGCCCACTCCCAAGCTGCTTGGGGCAGGGACTGTCATTAATTACAGACCGAGCGGGACGGGGCTGCTTGGCATCGGAAAGGAAAAACGGAGGGAGGACAAGATAACTGCTCCATCCCAAAGGCTGCTGCAGGCGAGGCAGGATGGACCACTCTGCTTGCCCAGGGTGGACACGAGCCAGAGACCCCAGCGGCACATCAGCTACACATTTCTGATGGCAGCTACACATTTCTGATGGCGGCCACTGCCAAGCCCCCGAGCAGACGCTGAGCGGGACACAGAGCTTGACTTCAAGAGCAGGGTTGGCTAATGCCTGCCAGGAATGACCCAGGTTAAACAGTGCTCTGTGCTCTGCCTAGAGGCAGTGCTGTCTCTCACAGCCCCTTTTGCACTAAGAAAGCCCAAGACAGGACTCCTTGGGCCTCTGTGTCTTACTGCAACACAGGCAAGTGGAAACGCTCGGCTCATTCCAGTTATCTGCTCACTGTACCCCGAGTGAAAGGACATTTGTTTCCAGTTAATCAAATGAAGAGAATGCCCATTTTTTGGGAAGATACTTCTTGGTGTCATGTCTAAGCTGATCTGCAGTATTATTAGAAATGTGTATTTCTGGTAAAAAGGTTAAGGAAGCTGGCACAAATAAAAGTGAGCTTGAACTGCATGTGAAGAGAAGACCTATGCTCAGCCCGTGCTACTGCATTAGCTCTGCAAAGGCTCTTCCAAGACTCATCTGGCAGGAAAAAGTTTGTCCTTATTGCAATGCCAGCATCATTTCTGAAGAAAACAGGGTTTATGTCCCAAAGCTAATATATGAAATTTATTTTTTTTTTTGGGGGGGCGATATTCTTCTCTTCTTATTTTTACGTTATTTCCCATGTTTATATTTCACACTATTTATTTTTAGGCATACACAATTTTATTCCTGACGCTTTTGGGAAAGCAGTGTTGCTTGCCTTCCTTTAAAAGCTATGTCACTTCATTCAGAACTACTGACTCAGTTTCTTTGAAGTTATGACATTTCTAATTCAGGCACACTGGTTTCTTACCCAAATGATGCATCTGCTCTAAATATTTTACGATAAAACACTTTTTCCCCCTTCATTTAACAGGATTATTCACAATGTTTAAACTTTCCATTAAGATGGTTTTAAGAGGTTACTCATACTGGCTGTAAACTACAGTTCTGCAAACCCCATGGGATCAGATAATTATAGAAGTTCCTAATACAAAAACAGCTTAGGATTTTTGAGTGCTCCAAATGTGGACAGTACATAAGGGCAGGAACATACAATCCACAGCTGTGTGACAAGGCAATAAAATAAACCCTTGAGAGAGAACCTGACACGTGGTTTGCATCGCAGAATAATACACCTTGCAACACCCATCTCTGAAAAAGGCAGGGCAATAGGTCAGTACGTATGAATGTCTTTGTGTCCATCTATAAACCCCAAAAGAAGAGCAATTCACAGGGATTTTGTGAGGATAATTTTCAGTGCTGGTGATCCAGGTGGGATTTGCACTGTGGCAGGGTTTAAGGCCCCAAGAGACCATCCTGCACGCAGGAAAAGTATTCTGCTTGATACTGCAGCTTAACTCTCCAATAATCAGATTGGTATTTTAACACCCTCCTTGGCCTTCCCATGATGTTTCTCCCTCTCTCACGACAGACATGAGCTGCAGGGAAATGTGCTGTTTCCCTTCCCCACAGAGAAGCTAAACAGAAATGGGAACTTGTAAAAACACCAGACTAGGGGAAAAGGGAATTTCTCTGCAATTTTTGCAAGCAAGAAGTCCATCTCCCTCCTCTCTTCCTTATTTTAATACCATTTCCAGTTCTGGAAAAACAAGCAAGACAGAGTAAGTGAGGAATGACTGTAGCTACAGAAAATATTCTGAAGCAGTTGCTCTTTACCTGCACTTCCCATTTATTACTTTCCTTCATCCACACCCCACTTGCCAAAGTAAGGGCACATTTGCAAGCATTGCTAATTATGGAGTTGAGAGTATTTTGGAAAACTGATACAACTCATATTCTAATAGCTCCCAGGCAGCAAGGGAATCTATTACTAAATCCCTGCTGCAGCTCCATTGCTTTCTTATTTCTTGTATACTCCTTTGAAATATCTTGTAAAATGATCTTGACAAGAGGTCTTGAATTGAAAACCGAGGGTCTGTCACTGCACTTTCATGATGCACCTGTACAGCATCTTCAACCACCAGCAACAAGGAACTCTTATTTATTAGGAAACTTCACAGACGCTGTAAAAGATTATATTGCTATCAGAGACAAAATGAGGCCTGGGGCCTTCACAGAAAACCATTATAGCCATTAGGACTGGTTTCATTTCCCACCTGCCCAAACAGATTGTTTTCATTTGGAAGGCTGTCATGGGTTTTCAGGTTAGTGCTAAATGATCACTCTAAAAGTAACCAGTCTTGGGAGGCTGAGTAACACACCGGGATACTACACGAGACTCTCACCTCCACCGATCCAAGACAGGTAACGAACTTGGGTGATCTAATTCCTGGAGTTTATTTATGTTTTTCATCTATCATGAGTATAAGCAGCACAGGACCTATCAGGGCAAGGTACGAGGACAGGGTTAGAGAAGCAGGCAGCGAGGGTAAGAGATGAGAAACATTATCAGAGATATACAGAGAAAGATTTCTTTTGTGATTAATGCCACATACAGTCCAGGCAGTCAGACAGAAAGTCAGGCCAGAGGGGCATCATATCAACCACTCCCCTACTAAGATATTCTCATTTTTTCTTAAAATGAGCTTGCCCCTCACTCACATATAGCAGTGAAGTGAAAGACCTCACTTATCTTTAGAAAACTGCACAAACTAATTGTTTCAATAAAAACCAGTGCATTTTAGATAATCACTGCTAATAAATAATTCAAAACAGATGACACTGGCTTGCATGTACACAATTGTTTTCACTAAGAAGGTCCCAAATAGAGCATCTGCTTTAAACATTGTGCAAATAGAAGATGAATCACTGATAACAGTTGGTAATAATAATAATAATAATAATAATAATTATAATAATAATAGTAAAGTTCTGTTAATCATGGTCTATGTTTTAATAGCTCTCTATTATTCCCCAATTCTGCAGCAAAATTGGTAAAATGGCAGTGTATGCAGTTCTAACTTGCAGTACCTCTGCCTGTGTGACTACATGACCATGGACAGACCAAATCTGGTCCTCCTGCAGCATACTGCTCTGGGACACACGAGCTTCAGGAGTTGTATGGCTCTTGAAGAGATTTTGTCCCCATGGAGAACAGGATGGAGTCACAAACACTGTTGCAAGGAAGAAGTTCAGGGCAGACGCTGATCCACAGTCCCTGCTGGAGCAGTGGCCTCTGCAGATGTCGGGTGCCAGTGGCACAGTGAGGTGCTTGGGGTGCCCCAGCACACACCAGTGCACCACAGCTGGTTTTCTGCCTTACGCTGAAATAGCTCTTAGGAGCTGCACACAGCAGAACCAGGATCTAAAAGCATCTGGGCGCATTTATCGCAGAGTCATGGCTTCTGAATTTTTGGGTTTCTACACTAAAAACTTCTCTGTGTAGCCCTCACATGGAAAATCTTGAGGACTGAGTGTGTAGCCAGGACATGTGTTATGAGTGCAGAGATCCTCAGGCTGTAGGGCTGAGGGCCCCTTCACATCTAGGAAGCCCCAGACAGCTCTTTCGAGGCACATGGCCAACGCTGCGTCAGGACCCTCCGCAGTGGAGGAAAAGGCTGTTGCCTCATTGAACCTGGTGAACTGATACATCCTGAGTGCCAGAGCAGCTCTAACACCATTCTTGCCCCACTGAGCCAGTTCATTCACTTGCACTCATCAAGCTTTGGGCCGTCCTTCGTTCAGATTCTGCTTGGGAGTTTCGCTCACCGAGCTTCCTGTCTCCTCCACAACGCTGGCAAACAATGGGTCCGCATCTGAACGGTTCTGGCAAACAATATTTTTAACTCTGAGCTTAAGGAGAAAACCAACCACGCTATACTCAGATCTGGCAACCTTTTGCTACATGTTGTGGACACACATTTCACATCACAGCTATTTTTTTATGCTCTGTTGTTTGCTTGTATTTCATGTTTTCATTCAGCTGGAAAATACAAACAGTATGGTTCAGCTTGGAGGTGAAGAACTGCCAGTTTGTATAAACACTTTGATAATAGAAACTTGGTGGTGATTACAGCTCAATGTCTGCTGGAAAAAAACAGAGGCCCTTCAGCAAATTTTCTAACGTAGTACAACACTGGTGCTTTGTTCTTCAGCAGATACTCAACCATCCAGAGGACGGCCAAGCACACAGAATTAAATTGTGTAGGGCATTGACAGATGCTCAGTGCCAAGTTTTGCATGTAGTTAACAGATATTTTCAGTTGCCTAAGCTGCTGGTAACCATTTAGTTACTCTTCAGGACTCTGAAGATCTTCCCTGTAATCACTGCCTGGCTGGAGCTCTCCACACAGGACATAGTGATTTAGTGGCTGAACAGGCAAAGGTGCTGCTGAAGGGTAGCCCAAGTTTTCTTCTCCAATAACCCGTGGTGCCAAAATGCAAATTCTTTGAAATTTCTAATTCTTTTTAGGCTTTTTTAAAGACTTGCATTAAACCAGTAGTAAAATAAAGCTTTAAATAGAATTCACTTATACCCTGGCTAAATTTAATTAAACTAGTTTAATCTCACCCATCATCTGAAATCTGCATCATAATTTACACATTAAGTTCTGACCGAATGGGAAAAGCTGCCATAAGCTGCAATCAAAACTGCAAAGGCAATCCAGAATATGAATACTTTTTGTACACAACTCTCTGGCCAGGCTTTGCAGGTCAGCATATACAACATCAGTGTAAACGAAAGAGAACAAACACACATCTTAAGTTATTTTCCTGGGTTTTAAACTATGTCCTTCTGCAAGTTTATTCCACTAAATCACTACGGCTAGGATTTCACTAGGTGAACCAGCTTTAATAAGTGAAGTTTTCATCTCTCCCTAGCTAAAAGAGTAACCTTACTTGAAGCCTTTTCAATTTCCAAAGTCGCCTTCAGCGGTTAGTTTCCAAGAAACAGCCATTCCCAGCCTCCGTGTCTCTCTCTCATATGCCACTGAATATCCACCCTATGCTTTCAAAAGTGTCTGTGACTCTGGCTGTGTTAACTGGCAGATGTTTTTAGAGACTAGAAAGTGTTTAGTCCCTGTGGACTAAAAGTTACATGATGACTTCATCACATAAGCAAAAGCTAATAACGGGAAAGCAAGAAAGCAGACAAGCGTTATATTCCAAAAACATGATGTTTCCTGTGCTTCTGGCAAAGTTACTCCTGTGCCTGAAATAAGGCAAATTACTTGAGTCTTGGTGCTCAAAACGCACACACCACCGAATTGCCGCGAGATAATTTATGTGCCTCTCCCTTAGCTGCCTTCCCCACCAATACTCACTTTCCTTTGGATGGAAGCGAGAGAGTGAAGGCAGAGGAAAGGCAGTGTTTGTTTCCCTTCAATATCTATGCACCAAATACGTGCCTCACAACACTCGCTGGAAGGGGTTACTGCACCCAGGAGTTTACAGCAAAACAGCAGCAGAAATCTGAGCGGCTGCCTCAGGACCACGCACCTCAGCTCCTGCAGGGAAATACCCTTTCAAGCGCATGGTTTTACCCTCTCCCTTCAGAAAACTCTGGAGACTGACACAGGAGCAACTGGAAGTAATTAGCATAAATGGCATCTGCACACAGAGGCAATGCTTGCTGTGGATTCCTATCAAGCCATCAGCAGTGGACATCGTGCCCTCTCTCTCCACCTCCCTGAGCCACCTGAGTGACAGACCAAGAAGCCAGAGGACGCAGATACGCAGGAGAAAGGCCTCCCTCCAGTGACATGATGGGGAAGAAGAGCAAGTGAGTAGACAGGCAGCAAGGCACTGTGAAGACTCTTCTCTAAGAGGGGAGAAAGGATCTGCCCTGGACAGAAGCGTGGGCTTTTTGTATTATGAATTCTATGCATGTATATATAAATTTTCTTAGAACAGTAAGGGAGGGGGCTATTTCCTAGAGCTGATTAAAGAAGCATGACTCGATTTTCAATTTCAAACGACTCGGGGGGCATTCCAATCGACTGCAGACAGGAAATGAATACCATACATGAACTGAACAAGGCAGATGCTTTTGAATCTGACACTTACGTGAAATGAAAATATCTTCATTTCTGTCTCCCCTCCACCCCATGATCACTAGTTAGTTCTGAGCTATTTTTAGGATAAATGGTTTTATTTTTCAAACTTGTTATAATCTTAGCATGTGCCTGAAGCCACCCAGGCGCCACTGACAATAAAGTGCATGGGAGCAGGCAAAAAGCATCTTTAGATTAGTCCCAGCAGCCCAACACACCAGCAAGGTAAGAGAGGAAAGATAAGAAGCTCAGTTTTGTGTGTCCTCACCTCCTCTGGTGAGGAACAGAGATGGGACCCTCGTGGATAAGCCAGATCCAGGGAGGGAGACCAGCTCTATACAAAGAGAGATCCCAAAGCAGATACACCAGAGACACTGAAGGCTACGGCTCAGAACTCACTTCCAGCTACTTAACTCTGCTGAAGAGATAAATATATATATTTTCTCATACAGCTCTTACAAGCAAACTGCAATAATTGTCATGGTAGTATTATGGGGTTTATAACCCAATATAACAATGTAATTGTGGCTCCTTTCATCAATGGCAGCAGTGCGTTTCAGGGAATTGGCATATGCAGCTCTTTTCCCCCACTCAGTCCATATGTGTGCAAACACATGGTTTCAGCTGCATACTCCTCTTGTATTTTGTTGCAGGAATAGGATAAAGGAAGAAAAAAAAAATCAGAGAAGTGGTATTAATCTGGCCCTTACTCTGATGTTATGCAAATAATGAGTTCATTTTATCTTGATGTTAAGACAGCCAAAGCTGTATTCCTAAGAACATGAAAAAATGATCCTCTTAGGAGACAGAAGAAGAAAGAGAGATGGGTAGGTGAGAAAGGCAGCTTTGATTTACATTATTCAAAGTGCCATGAATGCCAGATCAAAGAAGAGCAGGAATCAAATTCACATCCACTGAAGGATTTCAGCAGCTTTTTCGGAGCTATTGATCTCTCAAGGGCAAACCCTTTTAAACACTAGGTGATGCCTCTAACTAGCCAGAACTCCCACCTTATACTGGCTGAGCCTCACGTAGTTTGCTTTCATCAGCTGAGGAAAGCAGAAACAGCCAAGGCAAGGCTGTATCTGGGTTTGATGAAGAACACACAGCTGAGCACAGAAATGGAACATGTGCATTTTCTGCACCAGACGTTGCCTCTCTAATGGCCATCATGGTAGATGTTAACTAAAAACCAGATTTCCCACTGACAAGCCACGTGTTTGGTGACCATGGAGCACTTGGTCTGAGGACAGAGTGCTGTCACCCCAGTGAGAGCTCTGGGCAGGGTTTTTTTGCTCAGTGCTGACTTACTAATAAACATAAAGTCACCTCGCGTTTTGTGGGGGATGAAGGTGGAATAAGACATCTAAGGAGCTACTTCAGCTCAGCTGGCAAGCAGTGACTTGTTCATGAGTTTGGACTCACTGGTCTAATCTGAACACCTAGAAGGCACAGGATCCAACCCTAAATCAAGTGCTGAACTGTCAAATGCACCACGGATTGGCATCTTCCCCCCACCCCTTCCCTTCATTGGGTCAGGTGTCTTTGGAGTCTGGTAGACAAGCTTCCAGGTGTTTCGCCTTGTCAGGAGACTTCAGGATCATGCCTTAAGCAAGAGCCACTGGAATTGGGTGCAGTAAAGCAATTTAACCTGATGCAGCCCCAGATGGTTTCCTAAGAGCTGCCTTTGGGCTTCTGACGTGGATCCCCTCATGCCAGGCTCACTGCTGCTGCCATCATCGCATCCCTGGGGACACTCCCTTCATGCTGCCTTCCACATTTGCTATGCAGCACACAGGGCTGCAACAGCACGTTATGGATTATTTGTCTCTTTCCAAGCTCTGCTCACGTTTTGAAGCCTATCAGCCCCCACCAGCACTCAGCACATCTTGGCACCTTGAACATTTTCAGGAAATGGATGACCCTTCTCCTCCTGCATGTTTGGATTGAGAGCTAGTGCTGCTACCATTCCAATAGGTATCAAAATCTCCAGGACTCTACCAGGCTAAACGGCTCATTTGAAACCTTGGCACTGTTGTTCCGATATGCCTGAAGTCACAGGCAGTGTGGCTGCCCTGGATATATATATATATCCACAAATGTTAGACACACACATATCAAGCCTCCTATTCTCTCCCAGTAAAAGCCTGGAGTCTGAAGTACAAGGTGAGGAACAGATACTCTATTGGCCAGCTGCAGTGAGCCTTTCATAAATAACACGACCATCAACCCCCATAATGGAAAACGATACCCCAGAAGCTCTGTCCTGACAAACATCTGTTTTGCTATTGTAGAAAGGAATAACAAGATAGGAAAAGTTAAATGCTGAACGCCTAAACAAACTGAATTGAGAAGAGATGGTAGCAGTAATGATGGATGAATTGTAAACCACCTGCAAATGTTAAAGTTGCCGTACTCTTCTGCAGAACATTAAGTCTATACTGCAAGCCTCCAATAGACAGGGACTGTGCTCTATAAAAATCATGATGAATGCAGGCTTGTTTTTATATTATGGAGGTCCTAATCCTCCTCCTCCTCTGCCTTTGCTCTATTGTTACAACATCAAAGACCAACTGCTGGCCAAGATACAGTCAATATGAAAAGGGCGACCAGCAAATTTACTGCTTGACTTCATTCCCTTTAAATGGAATAGGCACCACGGCCCTTTTTCAAAGTCCAATCACAGACATACATCTTTTTTATTGGACATCATGTACAATAAAGTGAAGCTGTAACTTGGGAAAAAAATAGAACACCTTAAAAAAATCCCATGAGGTGAACATTCCTTTATAAAAATATCACTGTGGTTACATGTTTTGAAAAACTCCGGGCACTTCACAGGGCAAAAGGCATGGACTGCCTAGGTTATAGTTTATCTAAGATGCATACCCATGCCTAATATTGAGTTGGTTTAAAAAAACCCAAACCAACCAACTAATAAAAAGCAATATATTTAAGACAGAATGCCAGCGTAATTCAAATAAACTGAAATGGCAGCATTCATGTCACAAGAATCATTAACTGCTTTGTTATAGCCTGCTCTGTGCAGTGAGCCTTTACAGACTTCTTCAGCCCAGAGAATCTTAAAATCAGGAGCACAAAATGCCAATATACAGACTGCATCTTAAACAACTCCAGTCTGATTACTGAGGTAACTTCCAGAGGCACCTTCAGATGAGAGTTGAATCCACAGACATTAAGGACAGGGGCAGTTTTATTGCTCTCTTGTTGCTAAATAGAAGCTAAATAATTTCTGGCTATGAAATTAAATAGTGTTTAAACAATTTACACGATGTAGGAGGTGAGTATAGTGGGGAGTTACAGAATCTACGCTAGACAGCTACGGTTTTCATTTTCTGTTTTAAACTATTGATCCTTTTTGTTTCTTTGGGTAGCTTGTGCACAGAGACATTAGTAAGTATCTGGTTACTGGTGTTATATCGAGACCAATCCCATACTGATTTTAAAATCCTGCACTGATGCACATGGCAGGTAAAACCAAGCAAATTTATGTTTTATCTGTAGTAAACTTCGGCAGCTGCTTCCAGTGTAGTAATTATGGTTTCTTCAGGCAAAAATTGCTGCTGCTGGGTTACTTCTAAGGCAATAAAGATACCACAGTTGTGTAACTAATTTTTGAAGCACTAGCTTAAAACAATAGTTGTCTTATCACTAGGTCCTCTTCCCTGTTATTTCTGTCACAATTTCTCTGCCATCAGTCCCTTCCTTTCATCACAGCCTGCAGCACAGCTCTTCCAGTGCAAAGACCTCACCTCCTGCTCAGCATTCCTGGGCATTCCTCTACTAGAGGAAGTGTTTCAATTGAGTGCCCAGCCTCAGTACCTGAGCACCCAACTCAATGGGAATGAAAAGGCAAGATGCCTGAAGGGAGCATTTGGGAAGTTAAACCTATCCCGTGGACAACATGGACCCAGTAACTGCTCCTTAGAAGAGGAGGAATCCACTTTTCTTAGAGCAGCCCCAGTGGGAGAAACAGATGGGGCACTATTCGTTTTTTATAGATATTTACACAGAACTCACTGGTTTTGTCACGAGAACTGATCTCAACAGCCATGCTGGCAAAGAGGAAATGTTGATCTTCCCAATGAAGAAGAACTACCGTGGAACAAACAGTCCTGGATTTTTCAGTGCAGTGAAACATAACAAATGGAAATTAATTCATGCAGCATGAAGAAAGCCACACGCCAGGGCCCAGCTCATCTTTATGGACGGAGGTCCCAATGACGTGTGCTATGTGATTATCAGTTCTGTGGAAAAACTGAGCTGTGAAAGATTCATATTCAAGAGGATCTTGGCTCTGCAGCTGACACAAATCATTGACTTGTCTTGCTTTGTGGAAGTCAGTGGAGCAAGGTCAATCGAAACACACTGAGAACTTAGGTCTAGCAGAGAAGCATAAAAGCCAAGGGATGCTTGAACTCCTCCTGCCTTTCAATGTGCACTGACTCCACCAAGAGCGTGAGAGAAAGATTTCATCTCTGATTTCCCCCTCTCATCTTCAGCAGCACCTCCACACATCAAAGGCTTAGAGATGAACAACTCTGGGCCTGCTTTTGTCCGGCTAGACTGCTAGAAGAGAGGAATAAGCAGGATATGACCCATGGCTATGAGTTCTCCAAGCATTTGAAAAACAAGGACAAAAGGATAAAGGAACTGCTTACCAGTACTGCCCACACCAGCTCCTCTAACCAAGCATTAAGGTGCCACAGAAGTGACCACTGTGGCGAGCCATCCCTCATTACAATAATAAGTTACATTTTACTTTGTTTTCTTTCTTCTTCTGGTATTTCAAATCGAAAGTACATGGAAATACCAACACTGGAAACATTCTGCTCTTGCTGATGTACCAATGAGCTCACTACGCTGTTTCTTGGAAATGTTATTCATCTCTGTGCTTTGGACTATGAATTTAGCCTGGCATTTACTGTCTTTAACTCTTGTAAAATAGGCACAATAGTCTTAAAGTGCAACAGTAACCACTGCATCTTTGAGTGCTTCCTTCTGCCTTTTACTGAAGCACTTAGTATTTTTCACTTTAAAGTTACAGTTCATTATTCATTTGTGACAGTGCCTCCGTTCAGGCTGGAGACCCACTGCGCTGCACATCGTTCACAAGCTACACCACAGTACTGGAACCTCAGCCTCCAAAAGCTTGGGTTGAGACCTGAAAAGTAAAATAAGGGGGGAAAAAATGATACCACTGAAAAATAATACTTTTAAAAAGTAATCTTTCTGGTAACTCAACATTATTCAGCTCAAAGGGCTTTTATGTAGTGTAGTCTTAAAGCAGACAGCAAGGTAAGAGTCATAACAAAAGGACCAAATAAGCACTAACCAACACCACGAAGAGAACAAATGAGGCACAACTGGGTACTATCACACCTGTTTGCAAGGAAGACTGGCAAAACACACAGAAGAGCATAAAGCAACCAACTCCCACAGTTAAACCTGCCAAAGTGGCTAAATCAGGAGGTAAGCACAAAGCAAAACTACATTGCTCCAATTTTTCAGGTTTATGCTTGTGCAAGGAAACATCTCATTTGTCTGTCTACATATTTGAAATATGAGTGTATTTCAAGATTTTAAAGTGATGCAGAAGAATGTAAGCGTAAGAAAAGTATGGCAAAATAATTTCCTAGCATTACTTGCACTCTGTGCACTTTTACATAATAAAGGAAAGCAAAGGAGAAATTCTTAAGTATGAATGTTCCCACATCTGTGCATCTTAAGAAACATAAGAGATTTTCAAACTGACTTTGTCTTCCTACTGGAATACATACCAATGACTGGGTTTTCAGAAGTCATCTCTATCACATATGATTTCAAAAAGCTTTTCAAACATACACATTACATTGGCAGGCCAAGCCTGCATTGTCTGCATCATTATCAATACTACTGCCTTCTGCACTTCACTTTCTATGAAGTTTTCAGATGCTGTGACATAACACAGCCGGAGTTTCCACCTCATCGACAATTCTTTCACTGTTTTCCTTGACAGTGTTTTCCATGACAGTGTTTTCCACCATTTTGGAACAATTCAGCACTGATTACTGATATCGAGATGTAGCAGATATGAGTAGAGACAAAAGAACAATGCTGAATTCAAACCACAGCCCCCAACTTACATCCAGCATAACCCGGATTGGTTAAACAGATGTCTCCTCAGCAAAGGAATTCCACAGCAGAGCAAGGTGTCAAACAGCTCAGAATGCTGAACCTCTAAGGGCTGGGGCTTTGTTACCTCCCTGCAGGTCATAACAGCGATGTTACAAACCCCAAGGGAGTACACACTGACCAGCACCACACAGCACAACGATGATAAAATTGTTGAGGCCACCAGCAGAGCTGCAGCTCTAGGCCTCCTGTTTTTGGGGACAGCTGGCATTAGGAAAGGACAGAGCAGGGAAATGTGACTGAACCTCAGGGCTGGCAACCAAAGCAGGAGAAGCGAAGGAGAGAGTTTTGTGCCGATCAGGTGAGAGCAAGGGGTCAGTAGCAGTGTGGTTGTATCACTGTTGTAGCTGCCGTGACCAACTGTGCTCTTCCCGTGTAGAACAAACTTCTCTACGCAATCGACAAGGAGTTAAAATAAAAGCTGCTCCAGAACTAGTGCTGGCTGTCCAAGTTGGATGAAGCGAAGTGGAAAGTGCCAACGCAGCTCATCCAGGATCTCTGCACTGCTGCCTGGCCTCTCTACTCTCACCAAGGGCAATCACTACAGCTCTAGACTGGCCCAGGAGCCAGTCTCAAACCTACCACTCCTCGCAGTGCCGTGAGTCATCCCTCCGGCCACAGGGCTCAAGCCTCTGGCAGCAGGTTCCCCTTTAACCCCTCTGCCCTCACACACAGCCCCAGAGCACAGGTAAGGACCAGCTGAGAGGAGAGAAAGGCAAAATGAGGAATGTCACTGGATCTCTCCCCGTAGTAGCCACTGTGTTTCGTGTTTGGCTCCAGGACCATGGGAATGGACACAAAGACACAGTGATGGCCCAGAACAAATTTAGAACAACACACACTCTGCTTTGTTCTTACAAATAGCCCAATACAACACAGCGCTGGAAAACAATCCTAAATCTTGCTCAAAGCGGAAATAACTCAAAGAGACTCTTCAGTATGAAGCAGTAGGAAAAACTGCTCTGATCTATAGTTACAGAGACATAATAGAGAGGCACCTTGTGATTTAATGCCATGTATTTATCAGTGAAGATCCAAGATAAGCAGTACAGTAACTGTTAGTTATTGAGCTGAAGAGATGTTTAGCAAAACATGCCTCATCCAAACATCTTGGTAAAATTTAATTCAGGAAGTTACATTCGTACCTGCCTAACAGCGCTCCTTGCAGCCACAACTAAATAAAATATTCTTGGATACCTGTTCTGAATTATTGCAGATACTAAAAATCTTGCCACATCCTACCCTGAAGGTGTAGTAGCGCTTTTCCACCAAGGATACTTTGGTTTGCTAGGTAATAAATCCAAGTGATAGGTATGAAGAGAAGTTTAATTAATGCTTTCTGGAGGTTTCTGGGAGCCGGGTTTGAAAGGTGAAAGGATCTTTCCTGGGAGCAATGGATGCTAGAAAATGGTCGTCTGATCAGTGCAGCAGTCTCAGTCCTTCACCCTCGTTTCCCATTTTATCCTTTGCTTCCATGCATGCAGCAGCAGTACACGTAAAGCTAATCACCCTTCCTTCCCCCTGGATCCTGGAACAAGCCACAGCCCAACAGCAAAACCACTAAAGAGCACACATAATTCCCTCCCTTGGGAGACGAGAGAATGAACTGCACATGGTCTAAGCCATCGCTAAATCTTAGTGCATAACTGGAGGAACGTATGCCAAAGGGTGAGCTTTAGTTAAGAACCTACAGAAAAGCCTGCTGAGAGCAGGCAGGTCTCACTGTCACTGCCAAAAAGCACGGAACAGCATCCTCTGCAACGAGGAACCCCCTCACCAAAAGAGACTCTGGGCTGCAAAGACTCAGCCCGCCCAATTCACAAGCCACCTGCTCTGAGAGCTATTCATGCAATGCATAAACTTCTCTTAAGGCAGAGAAGGATTTAGTGTTCACAGTAAATATATGATATACATTCACTTACTGGCACCTTATACAGGCTAAGGGCAGTCTGGAAAACAAGAAGGCAGAACGTGGCATTGACAAGTTTTCAAAGATGACTTAGATGATCGGTTCCCATTAGAGCAAACCAAATGTAAAGCTCCAGGGCTCAAATAAGCTTTAAAAAAACCTGGTCTAAAATGCTCCCAAAGTAAACAGCTCGAGTCCTACTTAACTGAGGAAGCCAGAAAGCTGAAATATGCCACTGTATCCAACTGGAGACCGTTCTGCAAATTGCCTGAATGTAGTACAAAGGTCAGCAAGAACGCACAAGCCCTGAAAAGATTGAAATGCACCCCAGCAAAGGTAGCAGATAGCACACAATGCTAAACTTCTCATGGCGTTGAGCTGGGGATCTTGGGAGCAAATTGCGAGCTCAGCCCTGTAAAGGGCTCCTCACGCAGCTTGGAGAGCGACTCTTGTGCAACCACTTATAAGCAGCAGAATGTGTTTCTTCTGGTAGGGCTCAGAGAGCATTTCCGACACGCTGTAATTGCTTGCACGCTTATTGAAGAGGGGGGCAAGGGCAGGAGCAGGGCGATTAAAAGAAAAAAAATCTGTTTACAGCATTGTGCTGCTTTTCAAGTTATGTTTTCTTACACGGCTCCAGTTTTAAGCACAACTACCGAGTTTCAGACTAATGTAATACTGCTGCAAGTACCGCAGTGGAGAATCTGACTTCATGTGCTATGGCATATATTGTTGGTGGCTCTGTTACTGCGTTTTACAAGGTCATTTTTCTTGGTGTGGGAACACTGTTTTTCTTGGTGTGCAAGGCCTGCTATGGAAAAATTAGAAGCGATGGGGATAAACTTCACGATGAAATATTTTCTCTCAGAATGAAAGCACAGATTTTAGAGCATCGTAAAGTATTAAAAATGTCTTCCAAAATTTATGCTCAAGCCTTCCCTTGGTTTTAGAACTATGTAAAAAGATAAAAACATACCCAAGCTGCTTTTTTCCATCTCTTAATATAGCTTCATCTGCTCTTCTTCAGAAAAGAAAGTTTGTATTCCTTTATTTCATAAATATGGCCCACAACAGCTTCTGGATGCTAATTAAATTAGACCTAGTAGAATTCTCACCAGAAAAAATCTCCCCCCTCCCCAGTTCTCCCTTTTTTTCTCCCCGTTGGAAGGAGGGGAATAAAATCTGATTGAGAAACGCGAGGCTGATTCCCTCTCATAACCCCAGACTGTGAGCTATTTTACAACTCCAGCGTGGATTTCCCGTTTCGTGTTCGTTTGCCCTGCCACAACCCAGCTCTAACAGCAGCACGAAACCGCAGCCACGCGGAGGTCCAGCAGCCAGGGCTGCAGCACTGAACCGAGGGAGCCCGTGCTTGTACCTCAGCCACCCCGAAGAGGACCACGGGAGTACATGGGGATTTTCCCCTCACTGCTGCTCCATCACAGCCAGTCACAGCCACACAAGACATCTGGAATCGCTGGGGGCACGCACAGAGTGGGGAAGGGCACCAAAGGGAAAAAACGAGAGGGAGGAAAAATTAACTTGTTTAATATTAGGATGGAAGGGTTTTTTTTTCCTGATTTTTCTTTCATCTCTCAGTTTAATTAATTGCAGGGGTTAACCCAGCCAGAAGACCAAAAGAAATCAAAACCTATCCTACAAAATCCTTCCTTCATTTGAAGGACCAAGGGATGGGAGAAAGAGAAGCTCTTCCTCCCTTAATGAATCAGACTTCAAATGCTTACGAGTGTTTTAGGCTATTTACATCTCCAACAATATTTTGAGGTTACTAATGATCCTTCCTGAATCCGTTTTATGTAAAAAGGACCCAATTCTGACCACCTCATTTGCACAACAGACTGCTTAAGTCCTAACATACCACATCCTCTGTTTTCTAATTGCCAGGGGCTGTTGATACAAATTTGCCATGTCGAAAGACATCTATAAACAGTTGCTGCAAAGATTACTCTTTCCTAGATTTGCCACAGTTCTTCGAATGAAATTTCGTCAAATGCAACACTGATCTACTCACTTCTCTCCACAGACCTACCAAGACAGAAAAACCCTGAGAGATTTCTAAGTGCTTATATCAGCAAGTCTGAGTTTGTGCAGTTTCGTTTCCCTCACTGATTCTCTACCTGGGAATGCAGTGCACTAGGATTTTGCATTTCACTTCAGCACATACCGTGATACAGCCCCAAACCTGCCAAAATCAGAAGATCCCACTGCATTGAGATCTACATTGTGATGCTCTGAAGGGAAGCATCTGCCTGCTTAAGTGCAACTTTCTAAAGCAGTAGAATCCAGCCAGCAATACAATCCCTGGAAGTTATAAAACCAAAAAATTGATAGACTTCCATCTGTTTAACCAATTGCTCTAATCAATATCCTTTCCCCCCATAGTGTTTTGTACAGACGCAGACTCTCAAATACATAACTGCAGAATCAATTCAGTTGGGAAGTATATAAAAATTTCAATTCTACAAATGGCAAAGCATTATGAAAATATGAACTGCTAAAGCTATCACGGTGCTTAAAGGCACAGAGTTTGTCAAGGTAATCTGTAAAAAATCACCGGACAGAAAGAAATCTTGAAGTCAACAATCTACAGGTTTTTATGAGACAGCCAACTACAATGATAATAGTCCAGGATAATTATCTGAAGATGATTTTCCTCTTGTTTCACCCTAACCTTACAACAGTGCTCTAAAAGGAGCTCCTCAGGGAAATGGCATCACCCGGAGTTCCCACTTGCCCAGATGTTTCTCTCATTATGTTACAAGCCTGTCAAGAAAAGGCAAATTCAGGGTTATTCTAATGATAGCAAACACCTCATAAAAAACCTCTCTAAATTTACTTTTCCAAGGAACATCATTTTAAAAGGCATTTCCAGTGCCCATGAGGAAAGAAAGCATCATTTATAAAATATTATTACCAGAAATCTTGCAGATATTAAAAAAAAAAACCAAAAACCATCCTGGAATGTGAAGCCAGTGATAAAACCGCAGCTCAAAACAGAGGCAGCACGATGGGGCTCAGCACTCCCAAGCAGGACTCCCACCAAGCTCAGCTGGAAGTTCTCTGAGTTAGGGGGACCTGACTCCAGGCTGTGACTGGGATGTCGAGCCTGCAGCTCTGGGTCCCCTCCTGTGGCTAGTGGGTTCATTTTGTGGACCACCAGCTAGGGATCCCATGCATACAGTGTTCAGTACAGCCTGCACTCTCCTCACTTTTCCTTGTGCTTTTATACTCCGCTGGTGCTATGATTCTTACCTAGATGATGGAGGTTTTACATAAATTTATGGTGATAATAATTTGACATTTTTCTGTCAGTCCATCGCATGACTTGGTAGCTGATTTTTCTTTTGCCAGATACAGGGGAAAGAGTTTTCTTTTGTTGGATACAGGGGAAAAGAGTTGGTCAGGGCATATGCAACCGACCAGAGATTTACAAGCTTTGTCTGGAGATGCTGATGATTCTGCAGCTTTGATCACTGTCTCCAACCATTATAAATGAATGGCAACATGTGATACTGAATAAAAAGAACCACCTGCAAAAATACTGAAAGGGAACAACAACAAAAAAGTCCTTTAACTCTCTCGGACATAACACACAGTTTGGTGTCATGGGAGAAGTCTTTCAAAAGACTGGAATAGGCTGGCTGGGTCACAAGCGCTGTCCTTCACATCACAAGCACTTATCACCCTAAGTTTCTCGCCTATTTCAGGACTGAATGTCAGCCTGCCTCTTGATGCTTTCCAAGGAAAGTCATACACTTCTTCCAGTATTTCCCAAGACCATACGCCTATCTGTTCCCCCCTCACTCTAGGGAATGCCACGCAGGGGTGCCCCGGCCTGACACGGCTGCTTCCATCCCTCGCCTGCCCCACAGGCTCACGCTGCGGGAACACGCGTGGGAGCCGCCCCGACACCTCCGGCACGGCACCGAACCGCGGCGCCGGAGCGGCTCTGCCCGGGCCACCGCTGCCCCCGACAGCGTGAAGCCAAGAGGGGCGGGGGACGCGCCGTGCGCGCCCGGGGAAAACCCCCGGGGTCGGGAGAGGCGCGGGCGGCGTGAGGAGGAGGAGGAGGAGGAGAAGGAGGAGAAGAAGGAGGAGAAGAGGAGGCGGTCGGGGCAGGTGCACGGCGCCGGCTCCCGTCAGCCCGGCCAGCCCCGCGCTGCCCGGCCGGCCCCGACGGCTCCGGGGGACGCGGGAGGGTGGTGG
>VZTG01000774.1:0-76323 GCA_013397845.1 Melanocharis versteri | reverse complement strand
TCTCTCCTCCCTCCAGTGCCCTAGGGCTGGCAGGGGCAGCGCCGCACTCTCTCCTGCCACCGTGCGTGCGTGTTTGCAAGCGGCCGCCGCTCCTCCTGGCTGCTGCTGTTGCTGCTGCTGCTGCTGCTTCCAGACCCACTTTCTCGCCCCCTCGCTCTGTGTCGGGAGAGGTACGTGTCGGATGCTTTTATACTGCCCTGCCTCCCTCCCCTGCTGTCCTCCCTCCCTGCTCCCCCCCTTTTCCTTCGCCCTCTCTGCAGCTCCTGCTCCAGCCTAGCGTGTCCCCCCCCCACCACCCTGCTCCCCTNTAAAAATGAGGATACAAACAGTCTGTGAGTATGTGACAGCTGTTGAGGCTGAATCGGTCTAAAATGTCTAAATGTGCAAATTGGGGAAAAAGTATCCTCCAATTGGAACCATTTTCACCTGGAGACCTGTGTCCTCCACAGGGCTCCTGCAAGGTGAGGGTGAGATGTTCTTCCAGCGTGCAGTGCCAGCCGGGACTGAGGCATGTCATGGTGCTGTGTGCCTGGTCTGGAAAACTGGCACATTTGGGGCATGAGGAGAATCAGAGCTCGTGGGAGGTTTCTTGCAGGTCTTGGAGCATCTGAAAGCTGTGGTCAGGAATGAGTCAGAATGACGTCTCGTACCCTTCCAGTGATAACCGCTGTCAACGATTGCGCAGGAATCAGGCAAGAATATGGTTAAAATAATTGCACTGGGGTATCATTAAAGACGTGACCAAAAGCCACAAACCCCAAACCTTCAGATTTAAGGATTTTTAAATCCACAAACATGTTCCATGTTAGCACTGCAGTAGGAATGATCAGCACAGATGATTGTGCAGGGTAGGGACTCCCGTGGGTCTGCCCTGAGTGCATCAGAGGTACAACTCCCATCTCGTGGAATCACTTGTCGAAAAATACCCACCATGGCACCGATGCTCTCGGTGACACAGCGGATCATGCAGAGCTACTCGATACTGCTAAAAGTCCTAACAGCCTGTGGGACAGTCACGTGGCTTTTAAAAAATGTGGTGCCTTTTTTTTTTTCTTTTAACCCAAACATTCCTTGGGCTAATCAAAATATCGAGAAGATAAAAACACTCATGTATTTCAGCAGTCATTGCTCGGCCTTGGCTCTCCTCCTGCCACCGTTGCTGTGATCCTGGTAGCAGCGAGCAGAAGCAGGGCAGCTACAGGAGGCAGAAGTGTCCTCCAGGTTTGCCAAAGTCTGACCATACCTACTGGCTGTCAGTGGATCCCAGCTGTTGAAGAAAAGTGGAAACTTGGCACGTGAGTTCTGTGTTTCAGAGTTTAATAGTACAAATCGACAGCCAGAGCAAGACTGAAGGCTCGTAACGCGAAACAATCTGAATGACAGTCTGGTGAAAAACACACACATGGATCTGCTGCCGAGCTCTGGGTAATGCAAGTTCTCCCTTGCCTTATGAAACTGAACCAAAAGACATCTTTAATCCAGATGAGATGGGCCCGTGCTGGTGCGCGTCTCCTCGTGGCACATTAATGCATTGAGCTGTTGTGCAAAGCTAGGGAGGGACAGAGCAGTGCTGCTCTCAGCTGCGAGCGGATGGCAGCGAGGAACCACAGCCTCTTCCTGCTGGAAAAAGTTGGAGTAAAAGCGGCACTCAGGCATGGCACTGCTGCTTGTGTGGCTGTCTGGGGCAGCCAGGCAGGAGTGTGCACACACATGCTCTGGAGATGCTCGTTTAAATTCACAAACACAGTTCAATCAGCAGATGGCTTCATCGATGAATCCAGACGGCTGAAGCAAGACCTGTAGGGAGATGGATTTGAAAGCAAAGGGGAATGTTCTTTTTTCCCAGCTGCGTGGACACTTGGCTTGAGCAGCCACCATTGAGTCCCTGGAGAATGAACTCAGGATTCACCAGGAGGAGGGGATCCATCGCTAGCCTGAGGGAGATGCTGGTTCTGGGATATGGTTATGGGCACTCAGCAGGGAGGTGGATCAGCAAGTGGGTCTGATAGCGGGGTTGGGGTAAGAGAGCTGTGTTCCTGTGATAGCTCCTTCCTTGTGAGGGTTCACAGCTCACACCTCACCCCTCCACCCCCAGCTTTTACCTCCCATTTCTCTTCCCTTCAATGATAAAGGCAGATCCAGCTCCTGTGCACTCCCAGTCCCTTGCCAGTGCCAGGGAAAATGCCCTGAGCCCAAGCTCTTTGGTGACCACCATAGTGCCTGGTCAGGTGGTGCAGCTGAGCTCGTGTGAGGGCAGTCAGTAAGCTGTGGGAGCTCCTCTGATATCCTGCCTCTCCCACACCTCACAGATCCCGTGTTCCTCATTGCACAGCTTCAAGAGTGGGTTCCTGAACCTCCACCACGGGGTTTGGGCTCTCTCCCGGGAGGTGTTTCGGGAGCCTGTTGGCTACAGCTGTGGCACTGCCAGGGGAAGGGCCCAGGGTCTCCCTTACACCAGGCTGCCAGCAAAAATGCCACTGTACCACCTCCAGTGCTCCACGCCAACAAACTCTGCCCAGGGCTGAATTTGTGATGTCCTTGCTGGCGAAGTAGTGCTCCTGTCTCCTGCTGTGGCCACCACAGCTTACTGTCCACCACACTGCCCAGGGCCAACCCCTCTTCATCACTGTGCAGGCACCTACACGTGGTGTTGAGTCCTGAAAACCAAAGTATTGCCTAACTGAGACACAGCACATTGCAGAGGCTGAGTGGCCCTAGTGACTGTAATGAACATTTCTGTTCATTTCGTTGATTGTACCTGGTCAAGTGTGGAAAATCCTCACTTTGGATGAGTGCCACCAGGTGACAACCTTCAAGGCCAACATGAAAATCGCTGGGTAAGGAGGGGAGAGAAAAAAAGTCAGTATTATAATAATATAAACCAACATAACTAACTCACTTGATATGCTTTATTTCAGAAGTGAGAAGGACCACTAAGTTTTATGTCACAGTATCAAGACTCACTGGGGTCCTACACTGAAGTAGTCCCAGCAGTTAAAAATTATTGGTGTTTACCTGATTATCCACTTTACCCCTTTGCTGTCCATCTTGCTATTGCTCCAGGATTGTGGAGGCATCCTGTCTGTAAGATCTGACAGCTTTTCAGAGAAGCATTGCTGGTCTTCAGCCTGCACCCACTCCCAGGATGCCGTCGTTTCATCTTTAAGCCTGGGGGTTGCTTTAAATTTATCAGGGATGAAAACCTGGCTCCACTGAAGTCGTTGGCAAAGCTCCCATTGACTTCAGAGGAGCCAGGATTTCACCCTAAGACGCTTTGTAGATTATTGGTGAATGGAAAGCATACGTCTGGCTTCTTCAGGGTTATTATTGTTGGTGGTGACCTCTGCTCTGGCAAGCATTGAGCAAGGCTGGGATGAGACAGATGGTTAAAGCTCTCCCTACCTCTTCCCCTGCTTCCTCACGGGGGCTTTGCTTTACGGCTCATCATCTTGGATGCTGCTTATCAAGGAATACCTTCCCGTCGCCTGCCGGTGGAATTTAATGCCTGTTTGCCCACATTCCCCTTCCCCCAACGCCAGCAGATCAGCAGATAGGAGACAGAATGGCTGATTAGCTTCTAGCTCCAAACTCTTAGCTGTAAGCTGCAAATGCACACACAAGGGTCTTCTCTTAAAAAAAAAAAAAAAAGGGAAAGAAAAAAGAATAACATTCCCCTGCAGGCAACCTAAGTCTTTCTGTGACTCATGGTTCCTTTATCTCAATAAATTACTACTTCAATAGTAACCACCCTCTTTTTGAAAGAACTGATTAGCTTAGAGTTCTCCATTTTCCTGCTTCTCCTAGACTGGTGCTTTTCTTCCTATCTACATATTTTGCCACCAGCTGGGGACAAGATTTCTGAATTTTGCAGTGCCTGTGTGACAGGCTGGAAATTCAGCAGCCGCTTTATTAAAACTTGAAGCCAAACCGGAAATGTATAACGAGTCTGAATTATGGAATATGGAAATGGCGAAAACAGAGAAAACAGCCCAGCCCAGTTTCCCAACTGCTAGGTTGGGTTTTTTAATACCAAATTCTCTTTATTTCACACTCTGCCACATTTTCACTTTTCAATATGCTGCGCATTTTTGTACTGATATGTGCAACTGCACTGGAGCATTTGCCAAGCTGTGGCAGTATGGGACTGTGGGAACCAGCACGCCAGGCAAGGTTTTTCAGAAGAGCCCAAAGACTCCAAATTCTGCTGACTTTCACAAGAACTTGCCACAAGGCAATTTTTGCCTCTTTGGAGAAATACAGTGAAACCAGCAAACGCCTTTCCTCTGAAGTGAGTTTTAGCACTGCAGAAGTGCCTGAGTTGGTGTAGTGGAGCTGAGTGCTACAAATGGAGCAAAGGCTCCAGCTCTGGATTGAGTTATCTTGGCTCCCAGTGGTTTTCTGGCAGCAGTGCCAGCCATGTGGCAGAGCTGGCCCCCTGGCCCAGAGCAGGGAGGCAGCCCCCTGTTCTGGCAGCAGTGAGACATTAGATTGGCTCATCCACTGACCTGACTCAGCCAAATTTATCACTGAATTCAAATTATTACGTAAAATAACAAATAACGTGGCAGCTCACCCTGTGTGTACACGAGCTGTCTGTGGGTGTATGGCAGTACCCGAGCAGGTCTGGTGGGAGCTAATGCAGAGGAAGGAGGTGATCCTGGCACAGCTGACGGCTGAAAAAGCTGTAAATTACCCTAAGGTGTTGTTTGACTGAGGCTTGAATTTCCTGATCACTTCTCACAGGTCTTGTCCTATGTCCAGCAGTGTAGCTGCCAGTGTTTTTGAGTGTTAAAAAAAAAAAAAAAGAGATGGAGATAAGCAGAGCAATTCACACCTTCTGCACCTATGGTTTTCAACCCTTCACTTCTGCAGGGAAAATATCACACCATTGGCTTGCAATGGCTTTTTTTCAAGACTGCTTTTGTGACTCCGGAGGTCAGAAACTTAAAATAATAATAATAACAATAATAAAAACAATAACAACAACAATAATAATAATAATGAACCAGAAGGCCAGTTGAGGCTGAAGGACAGCTCTGCAGCAGGAAAGGGAAAGGAGGATTTCACAGTGAATCCTGTGATGGTGGGTGAGATGAAGGTCTCCTAATAAAGAGTTCACCTGTCTCCATTGCAGTCTTCATTCCCAGAGGTGAAGAAAATAGAGCTCATTTCTGGATGGCTTCAGGTTTTTAAGTGTCACCTGGCTTCACTTTGGTGATTTAACTCATCTGTAGCACAGCCTGTGCAAAGGGACTTGAACTCCTGTTTCTGAGTTGCTGCCCTGGCACAGGTAAGGATCTGCCTAGTCTGGTTATACCCCCTGGAAAGGGGATTAAGGGGCTTTATTTTATTGGTTTTGCTCAGTCAGTTCCTCTGCTTGGTAGCCAACACTTTGTATTTCCTAATATCTTTGTGCAGTGCTTTGTCAAGTCAAAATTATGCCACATCAGTGAAATATTTGGCTTTGAAACCTGCATATTCTAATACTCCAGTAATTGAATACTGAAGTGTTGAATTTACACTAAAGTTTCTCAGCTCAGTTTCGAGCCAGTGCTTTAGGAACCAAATAGTACTAATGACAAACATTCTCTTCTATAAAGCAAATGTTTCCAGATAAACACCACACACCACAAGCTGACGTAGGAGGAAAAATGCCACAATCCTGTCATTAGAGGAGGACTGTTCAACAAAGGTGGCAGAAACATGGCGAGTGAGGGCAGGTTCTTTCCCTGCCATTTGCCTCTTTCTCTGAGTGCCATTGGTGCCCCAGATCTGAGCACGATGACAAATGCTGTAATTCCCTGCAGAGACACCTGAATGGTCTGTAACAGGCCTTTTAAAACCCACATTTTTCTGAAATGCAGGGAAAAAGCTCTTATGGGAAGTAAATCTTTGTTCTCTAGGGATTGTGACAACGTGCTCAGCAAAGGCATTTGGCCATAAGGAAACAGCAAGAATAGGCTCAGAGTTACTACCGCAGGTGAAGAAACCATTTAAACTAGCAAATGTGTTTAATGCTTTTTAATAAGTTGCTGAGGTGTCAGATTGATTTCTCCTGGACTGAAGATGGGCAGTTGGATTAGATGCTCCTTCCAGCAGTGTTGAAGTGCAGGCTTTTTTTTGTGTCCTCCCTCAGTGCAGTGTTTCTCATAGCAGTGCCCACGTCTGCGATACCTCAGTACCTACAACAATAGTCACAACACCAAATAGTAAGGGACTTCCTGGGGAATGTCCCAGCTAGGAGAGGACAGGAATTACTGGAAATGTGCCTTTAAAGGAGGATGACTTTATGTCAAATAAGGCAACGGAGAAAGAAAACAGAAAATGGGATTTCTCTAGATCCAAAGTATTTAATTCTAAGGAAACCATTCTCTGCTCCTGAGCTTCCAGTGTGCTGTCTGGCAAACAAACTGAGCACATTGCTGGTGCTCTCAGGCACAGTTTGGATAGCAACAGCTTCACCTGCTGTCCACGTGGAATGGTGGAAGTCTGAGGAGGTCTGGATGAGATGGTCAGAGCACAGAGAGAAGCTGCAGAAAACAGCCCAGAGAGCCTTTGCAGAAACCTGACTGGTGCATGCCAGTAAATAGCGGGCAGGGAGCAGAGACATTCACCAGGTGCTGGGGAAATCACACAGACATCTCCCCTGGTCCTGCCAGAAGCAGAGGTTTTGGGCAAAGTGCTGTGGCTGGCTGGAGACACCGGTCTGGGTTGGCTGAAGGCTCCCCTCTCTCCCCTCTTTACAGCCATGCTCAGCACTCAGAGAGAGGGAGAGACGGGAAGGAGAATGGTTTGAATGTGCAGCATTTTGGTACCTGCAGCTGAGGAAATCATTGCAGATCAAAGAACGTGTTTATTCAAGGCAGCTGGCCTGTCTGTAGAAGATTTTCACTCTCCTAGTACCCTGAAGACAACAGCAAGTGTGAAACAAAACAGCACGGAAAAAGCAATACCTGGAGCTCCACCTTGCTGCCTGAGACAGTTACTTGCTGCTCAGGAACAACTAAGATTTTTTTTTCTCTGTTTATTAGTAACATCCTTGTGCGGTTGGCATTGGCTTCAGGAGGTGGTGCAGTCCTACACAAATCCTCATGGGAGGGTTTAGGAAGACTGGGACAAAAAAGGGGCACACGTCACTGTAAACAGCACAGCCCCCTCTGATCAAGCTACTCTATAAAGTTGTTCATTTTATGCACTTATAGCACATGACAGCTTCTACATTTCCAGTGCATTTTCTTATACGTAATGCCATTCTTTCAAAATGTCAGATGTCTGGGCTTATTGTTGCTGTTGAAACTGCTGGTGTTTTTTTCTGGATAGCCAACCAGTCTGACCAGCTGGCAGGGCAATTGGGCCAGCTTCTTGTGGTTTTAGTTCCAGAGTCACCTTTTCATAAGATTAAAAACTCGGAGGCAGTTTCTAGCCCTAGATCCATAAAGCAGGTTGTTGATAAGATTGTTGGCTCAAGAAAATAGCAAATTTGTGGCTGGGCCCACTATAAAAGGAAGTTCTTTTCCATGATTTACAAATAAATGAGCTTCAGTGCAGGCAGGATCAGAGCCTGTGTGTGAAGAATCTTTTTACTGTATATGGAGACATAGACAGTATGAGACATGCAAGTCGAGAGATCTTTTTTAAACAAGAAACCACTTGAAACAGAACGAGAAAGGGAGAGAAGGAGGCCGGGAAAGCAAATTAACCCTTTTTTGACTTCTGGTTCTTAAACTCAAGTAGCTTTTTAGTAGATCCCCGGGGGAGTTCTTCTGTAAAATACTACAATTTACAAGTGGGTTTAACAACAACAGGTTGCTTTTAGACCACAGACAGACAGGAAAAGATCCAATTGACACCTGCTTCAGAGAACAAATGGGGCACAAAAGATGAAACTCATTTCAAAGGGTCTATTTGTTTGTCTCTTGTCATGGATTAAACCGGGGGGCTACTATTTCAGGACGGATTCTGATCCCATTCCAGTCAATGGAAAAAAGAAGCCTATTTGAGTGAATAATGCAGAACCAGCCCGCTGGCAAAGAAATGAGCTGGTCTTTGCTGAAGTTTTACTGAAAATTCTCTAGTAAGAGGGGATACAGTACTTCTGAAATGCTCGATTTTGAAGCCAGATGTTTGAAATTTGAATATTCACACTTGCAGAGCTCTAAACAGACCGATGAAAGTTTTCTGAAAAACAATTGGGAATACAAGAATTTTTTTTAAGAATGCAAAGCACCACAGTGCTTTTTAAAAATAGGTTTTCAATTATTTGATTCAAGTCTAACTCAATTTAGAAAATTCTTCCTGTCTAAAGCAATTTCTTCCTGTCTAAAGCAATTTGTGTGTGTGTGTAAGAACAGAGAAAAATTGCTGAAATTATGCTTTTTAGAAATTCAAACCAAAGAAAAAAAAAAAAAGACTACCTCATTGCCAGTAGTTTCATTAAAGGACATAACGAGATGCCAAAGCAAAAACTCCGAATCCTGAATATGCTTAGCAGTTTGTGTGCAGGGGTTGTGTTTGCAGAGCTCCCCTAAACACGTGCCCATCCTTGCACTTTCTCTTTTGGTCCCTGGGCGCGGGTGAAGTCTTGAGCTGCTGGGCTGCAACCCAGCTCTGCCTGCCCAGAGGAAGAGAAAAAAATCCCCGACGTGAACATGTTGGCAGCTCTTTGCTTCAAAGAGAACAGAACTTTGTCTCCTGCTTGCTGTCCTTTGATTTTCACGGATGCGGCGGTGGCCTGGGTTTCCAAATCCCTGTCCCTGCCAAGCAACAAGCCAGAATTTGTCCTCACATACCTGCCCGCCTCTAATCCCCTGGAGCTGTGCCGAGTTTGGTCCACATTTAAGCTTTTGGCCTGGTAGTTAGAGCCTGGACTGTTATCTGCTGCTCTGCTCTCACCATGAATCTCACAACCGCTTTTATTTTTCTTAAAGCCTTCAAACTTGGAGCTACTTAAGCGCGTTGAATTAGTGGGGTGGTTTTTAAACTTGCATTGCTAATGATGGCACATATAGAGGAAATAATGAAGTCGAGGGGGCTCCAAAGCAGAAGGCAAACACCGCTGGCTGCAGATTTTAACTCCCAGCTCCTCAGCTCTGAGCACTTCATCTTCAAAAAGGCCTGAAAGCCGCATCTGGGAGCGTCACCCGTGGTGGCATTTGGTGCTGCAGAGCACCCAGAGTTTGGAGGCCACCCCTGTCAGAGGAGGCTGCAGAAACTGGGCTGTGTAGACATCGGAGAAGCAGCCAAACCCAAAACGTGTCACGTAGTTCCAGCACACAGAAGGTGATGGCGCACAGGTGCTAAAGCTGAATTTCCTGCCTTTTGTAGTGAGTATTGTGCCCCTTCCAACCACATTAAAATGCCATTAAGAAATAATTTCATGTTAAATGCTAGGTTTTTAGCATGCATTTACTTACATGCTTGAAATTGATTTCTGCCTTTTTAACTCTCAGTTGTTCCTCGAGGTTAAAGGATACAGGGGTTTTAGGTCAGTTTAACTCTTCTAGTTTGAAACTAGTATAACTGGGGTGTAGCTGTCCCCTCCCTGCAGTTAGGGATGATGCAAACAAAGTGTGTTCCAATCTGCAGGAATAAGCAATACCAGTATAGAGCACCTTTTGCTGTTAACCTCAGTTTCGTTAGGGCTTTTGCTAATTTAACAGTTTCAACTAAAAAAACCCCATACCCCTCGACAGAAATAGACAGAGAATGTATGGGTAAACCAGATACAGGATATAAAAGGACTGGAAGGCATGGTCATTCCTGCTTAATAAGGCAATTAGAGACATGAGGTCTGAAGAGATCAATTGGACGTGTGTGAAATTCAAGTTGCTGATTGTAGATTCAAAAACAGCAGTGTTTGGAGGTGCTGAGCCTGAAGCCTGCCCCAAGAATCCCAGGCAAACTCACCTATATGACTGCCTATAAACTGATTATACCTGGACGCCATCTTGGGGGGAAAATTAATCTGTAAATGTTTAAATTGCTCTGGTTCATCTTCTTCTTGTGGTTATCAAACCTACAGTATCTTTACGGATGAGTTAAGTACGGCAGCTTTAATTCTGTCTCTAGTAAACACACGGCAATCCTCTCGGAAGCAGCAGGACTACAAACAGTTCTGGCTTGAGCAGAGCAGTGGTTAAATCTGTAATGGCATTGACTTAGTGTAGAAACCAGTATCAAGTCAAATAGTTGACACAATCCTTAAAGAAATAGAGGACTTGCAAGGATAACGTGAAAAGAGGTTTGATACCTCTCCAGTCCACTGACATTCTTTGATTGTTTCAGCAAAATACCAGACAAAGCTTACCTGGCCTTGCAGAAAGACAGCTGCTAGAGCTGATGGAATGAACTGAACAATCACGGCTGGAAGGGCAAAGTTCTGCCACTGACTGAAAATGATTTAAGCAGTAAATATTAAAAAAAAGTAGACTAATTAGAAAAATGCACACACACATATGTATGTATATATAAACCTGAGAAGTGATTGCTAAATTTAGCAGGTAACTCAAAACTGATAAAGCTAAACAATGCTGAAGGAAAGGAGGAACTAACCAAAAGGAAGGAAGGGAGCAGACATACAAGTGGATTGAAAAAAGGTCCAGTAAAACAGCAACTGGTTTGCACAAAGGTAAATGACCTCTTCCATCCTGTTGGACAGAGAGAATGCAGCATCATTAACTGACATGACTTCTGGAAGAAAAAAGGACCATGATTTTAAATAAATAAGGCCTAGCACTGCAGAAATCAGTAGTGGGATTCAGAAAGAAAAGTGTTGAAACCAGAAGAACAAAAAATTTCTCTGCAAATCTAAGCATTCGTATGTGACCAAAATCTCTCCCCTGTATAGCATAATAACAAAATCAGTGGTGTTCCATCTGGTTTTTAATGTAGAATGCTGCATTTGTTTCACATGGATCCCTGTACAGTTCCTGAGCCTACTGATATTACTTTTGCTTTCTTCAGCTGCCTGCTACCCCACAGATTCATAAAGTGCAGGCTGAAAATCTCCTTTCTAAAGGATTTCAACCCTTGGAGCTCAGGACACGGTCATCTCAAGACCAATTAAAAAAAACCAACTAGTGATGGGAATGGAAAGATTCTGCATTGGACTTAATTATCTAGGGCAAGGAGAAAACATCCCTTTCATCCAGAATTGCATAATTGTCTATTATGGGCTACAGTCTCTGCTTTAAAATGAGTGACAAAACTCATACTGAAATAAACAGAAGAAGGATTTGACCCATGAGGGTCCAGACATTTTGAAGCATCTGATTTGCCGATCGCTGACAAAAAGAACATGGGAAAACCAATTCAGTACTTAGACAATATACTTGCAATGATTGATAAGCCTCTCTCCCCCCCAAAAAACCCAAACCAAGCAAGAAACCTGGGCTGATGCTGCCTGTCTCCACACGGCACGTGTGTATTTATGAGAGTAAGTTTGCTTGTTGCCCAAGTGGAAGTCCAGGCCATACAGAGAAAATAAATTTTGTATGTAATTTGGGGGTTTCCTTAGTCTCAGGAATGTGTTTATTCATATATTATTAAATAGAGGAACAGTATAGGAAATCCGTAAATAATCAGCACTCGAAAGGCTGGTCAAGGCTATCATTACAAATAAAGAAACCAGGCTAAGAGACCAATGTGTTAGGCTGACAAACTGGATTTTAAATTAAGTTTTAGCTGGAATGAGTTTCTAAAGCTATTTTTAGCCTCAACCATGTGAGAAGCACATGGCTCCATAAATACATTCCCCTCAAGAATAAGTTAATGGGGGTGGGGTGTGTGGAAGGAAACAACCTAAACAATTCATTTAAAGTTAATAACCGAGTCAGGAATTTTATAGCTCTGTTTTCGAAACATCTGTCATTAAAGTGCGATTCACTTTTGCAATTACATTCATCCACAGACCAACAGTGCACGGGACAGTGGGCTCGAGTGGGCCTCTCTCAGCCTCCCTGGGCCTCCCTGGAGCTCAGCAAGAGGGGAATTGCTCAGCGTTTTGGGGCGCCCGTGGTAGGCTCTGGCTCTGAAACGCCCCACAAAGGAACCTGCCTTTTCCTCTGCTCCCCCAGAGAGGGAATCAGCCTGCACGAAACCCTCCAGGCGTCGTTTAGGAAAACTGCGCACAAGCGAAGCAGCGAAGAAAAGAACGGTCGCAAAATAATGCCCAGACATTTTCACCAAATACACAGGGAGGGACCCACTGAATGCCCTGAACACATTTGGTCTTCCAGTAGAAGAGAGTACTTCCGAGAGAAAGGATTTGTGCAACAGAGTCTGTTTTCCCAGCTACATCAGCAGACCTCACATAAAGGCCATAGCTCCTCTACAAACCTCTTCTCTGGGTAGAGATAAAGATGACAAAGGACTTGTGCAATTAAAGAGTATCATTATGTCCTCAGTCTTCAAGCATTTCAGTCAGGGGATGCTCCTTGGCTTTAGAAAACAAAATAAAGAGGCAAAAAATAAAAGAGAGAGATAAATGGGACTATGGGGCTTGTTTATTCTGGTTCATCCCCTGACCCAAGAGGTCACAGGCCAGTTGTTTTGGTGCTGCAGCTCCCTAGGCCTGAAGGTTGATGAGCAAATCCAGTCCTGGTACGAGAGCAGACACAGAGGACTTGGCTGCTTCTTCAAGAAAGAGGCATTTTGGTTGTTTCGTTAAGTCACCCTAGACACCAAATTGCTGTTGTCATGGTGAATTTGGCTCCCAGTCTGGAGGGGTCTCCAAGACCATCTGTGGCCAACAGGGTCATGGAGCAAAAGCAGCTGGACCTCTGTGCTGATGAAGGGTCTGGAGGAGTCAGCTGTCTGTTCCAGTTTTGCAGATTTATTATTTATTTTTTGTCCTGCTGGATGGGAGGCGTAAAGGTTTCTCCCTCCTTTTTCATGACTGCTTTATTACACTGGATTTTCTCTGGTACATGATCCACATAAAGGTTAAAGTAAATGCAGAAATCCAGAAAAGAGACTCCATTAGCTGAAATGGCAACGAATTGTAGTTTTTGGCATGCTGAAGCCTGGGTTTCACCCCCCTGCTCTATATGTTCGGGTGTGTATCTCTGACTATGGACTTCATTTTCTTAAACTGTACAGAGAAGTTTATCTTTGGTTACTTCTACTGTGGACTACTGGCTTTGCCTCTTTTCAACCTACAGATCAAAGACATGATGTAAAAACAGTGCAATTATGACTAAAATAAACACTTTAAGCTCTGTTACTGTGATTTCATCCAGACCTTTTTCCCCCCTAGGTTTGTATTAACACTCATGTGACTCAATCAGCATCGGTAGCAATAAAATACACATGATAATCCCCTGCTGATCCATCATTTGTACCCAGAAGACTTAACTGGTGCAACTTGTATTTTATTTCCTTTTCCTAGCCTCTGTCAAAAGTACATGCCCTTATGAAATGTACATGTGATACTTAGAAATCAAAAGAACAGCTAATGAATTACATCCCACCTCCTCATATGGAAAATGGATCTAAACTAGCATCTAAAACACAATGTGTTTGCTTTAAATAGCCAAATGCTGAGGGACCAGAGAGATCTGTGGGGAATTTTTGGCACCATATGAAGATTCTTTCAGCCCTCGAATCCCCCACCCTTGAATTCTGTGGTGGGTTAGTAGGGAAAGGATATAAAAATGTGGAATTTTTTTAAAGGCTTTTCTCTTTGTTTTCAATTCTCCTTGGCTGCGCTCTTATATTTTAATACCGTATAATAGTAAGGAACAAGGAGGGTCATTCAAAAATATTTTTTAATCTTTATTAGAAACAGAACTGCCTTTTGATGCCGCTGGACCACATTTACCTACAAAGCCCTAAAATGGCTGAAAGAACTGCAACCATAGCTTCTACTTAGGGGTTTTGAGGGGTGCCCACACAAGTCTGAATGACTGCTGGCAGTGGGGAATACCAGGCTCTCACTAAGTTTGTACATGGTGCTGACCACTTCAGTATCGAGGCATTTCCCTGGGGTCCAAAATTAGATACCAGCGTTGCTCTTTTGCTTCTGAAACAAAAAAGATGCTTTGCTTAGGCCGGACTTTTTCCACTTAACATCCCTGTCATTAAGGCATATTTGACTTTAATTTGCCATGATGGGACAGTGTGATGAATTTAAGGGTTTTGGTGAATGAGGAGGGGATTGCTCATGTATTAATAGCTATGAAGTGGAACAACAGCAAGAAATGGAGTGAACCTCAGTCTCGGCTATGATGGGAGTTAGTTCTCTTTTTTCCAAGGGTACATTTGGCCTTCTTTATGGCTCTATACCTTGCACTTTCAGCTTCATTCTTCTGCCTGCACCAGAAAAAGAAATCAAAAAGTTCTAAGAAAGCTTCTGGAAGGAATAAGAAGGGTACAGGGAATATGAGGGTTTAGAATTGAAGGTGGCATAATTCAAAAGCATGAAGGCTGCCCCATCCTATCCCAGTCGTGGGGGTGGATGCCTGTTTGCTTTTCCTTCCTCCCACATGCTGTACAATTCCAGCATCTATTGCCATTTGCACAAGTGAACAACAGAACTTCCAATCACCAGAATTCATGGACTTCTTCCTCCTGCGGTCATTTCTATTTCTTGCCCAGTTTGTAAAGCATAATCCAACCCCTGAGTTTCCACACCACGGATGAGATCTCACATTTCCATGAAAAAGAAGTCAAACTTGCTGCTAATACTTATTCAGACTGATCAGATGATCCCAGTGCCTCACTCAGGCACACAGGCACAGCTCCTGGGAATTGAACTGCTGGCTATGGGAATTTACAGCAGGTCTGACAGCTTGTCTGATTCCAACATTGAGCTTAACACGGTTCATTTTTACTCGTAAGAAACGTAGTAGAAGGAACCCAAACAAGAGGGAAAGAAAACAGCAACAAGCTGCACCTGATATTTTTCTAAATTTCTGAACTCTTATGCTATAGATGACCAATAGTAGTATATCATGGATTAAGTAATAGCCAATAGATGTATTGTAGTAGTTAAAGACCCAATGAACACGTAGCCTGATTGATAAACATACAAAAGTGTATAAATGACACTGGCTCTTAGAATAAAGGGCTTTTTCTACCAAACTGTGAGTAAGTTCTTCATGTCGCGTCCGCCTCAACAGCGACAGCTGGCATCACCTCATATCCCATATGGAATGTAACATCAGACTATCAGGAACATTAATATAAACTAGCAGTCATATTTAAAAACAAGTGAACAAGAATTAGAGAAAAGCATAAAAATTAGAAATGTGCAATTTTAAAAGGAGGAGAATGTAAATGCTGACATACAAAAAAAAAAGAGCAGTATGAAAAGAACGGCAGTTTGCCTTGTATAATGCATGAAAATGTCTGGGCTTCTCTGTTCTTATTTTTGATCTTGAAAAAACATTCTCAGATGATTAGAGAAAAAAAATCATTAATATAGAGTAAAAATGGCATTTTAAAATCCCATGAAACATTCTCATTAGACCATATGCATGCTACCTCGTGCTCTTTGATGAAGTTACAATGGAATTTTTTTTCTCCTAAAGAATGAGGAAAATGCAACTCCGGTAAATAATATGTTCCTACCAAAATAAATGGATCAACAGCATGTCACCCTGAATTATCTTGAGAAAAATATCCAGCAGAAATTACAGCAACATCACAGATACGAAGACCAAGTATCTTAAACCAGTCAAAGTATCTATTATTGCTTGTTTTTATCTTTCTCTAAAGGGAAGCTATGTTTGACCTCTTAGGAAGGTCAACAACTTAATTATTGTACTCGAGACAAAGCTACTCTGTGCACAGGAAATGAAAGCTAAAGAGAAGCACTTTGAGAAGAAAGACGTTTTACTCTCTTAAATAAATGAGACCTGAAAAATTCAATATTGTTTTCATCCTGACCAAGCCTTCTGGCTGGATGCTAAGTGATGTTCATTGGGTAAAGACAGGAAATCCAGGAGCCTTCCTGACTTTGTAAGACAAGAGTTGTAGCAGGGCAAATCTGCTTGGAAGATGGTAAAAGAAAAAAGCTCGTGCAGGGAGGGCTCTCACAATCACAATCTTTCGTTAGAAAGCCAAATCCTCTTGCTTGAGAAATGAACACATGGAGGCATTTTGATCAAAAAACCCTCATTCACTTCTAATTCTTGGACACTGCTTAGAAGAGGACAGCTTGGATCTCCTAGAAGGTTGCAACTGGAAGAACAAGGAACAGGCAGAAGCAGTCAGGCTCACATTAGGACCACAGAGGGAACCCCAACTTCACCAAAAAGCTCAGAAAAGGGGTGCTATTTACAAGTGCTGGAAAGACATGAATCTTTTAATGAGGATGGGCTGGCAAAGGCTGTAAATTACCAGCCACAAGCCTTTTCCAGAGAGGAAAATATGGCACTTCCAGTGATTAATGCAAAGACTGCAGCCCTGCTCTGGGTACAGCGGGTGGGTGTCTGCTTTACCATCAAAATTCAGATAAAAACAATCTTGGAGCGTTCCTAGTGAGAGGAACACGGGCAAGTGTGTAAGTGTGCACTACCTCTTTCTAGAGCTTAACAATATATCTTTCCAGTATTTGCACCAACAAGCAAGAACCTCCAGAGAAATGGCTGGGTTGCCACCAGTGCAGGGTTGCAGTTTCTCCTGTGGTTAATGCGCTTCTGGAGAAGTCCAAGAGGGTAAGGAAATCCCTCTGACCCCCTACCTGTCGTATATCCCCACCTGTGGGGCTGGCTGATGCTCATTTTTGCCACTTTACCTGCGCAGTGATGACTCAGTGGGATGCTTTCCAAGAGCACCCCAGTGATTTACAGCTTGTGTTGCATTTTCAGAAGTCACATAGAACTTGGGAGCCTGTATTAATTAGTAATACAAATGGCAAATCATTAAGACTGGGGATCTGTGGAAAAGTCAAGAGCAGTCATGTGATGAGAAGCTATCCTAATCCCCATTCACTTGGAAAATTACTTTAGTTTGCACAGATAACTTAATCCTGGCATTTCTTACCATTTGAGTACCTGACAAATACTTTCCTACCTAAAAGGAAGAACAGTATGAACTGCTCAGTCTTGAAGGGTTTTTGAGCTTCAAGAATGCAAGAGTGACCCTTTCCAATCAAACATCACCGTTTATCCAGCAGATCTTTCGCAATGTTTTTACTCTGATTGCCACAGTGCCTTGCTTCTTCTCTTAAAATTGGCAGAGCTGCCCTAAAACTTGGCCTCTTGTCAGGTAATTGGTGTGACAACTGGCAGCCTTCAGGATATTCACTACAAATGATAAGGCATTTCAGAGGGAGAAGAAACAACTAAGTTTCAAATTCAAAATCAGATACTTCTGCCTTTTTCCAACTTATGGGAAAATGGGGAAAAAATTGTCCTGAGCAGGTAAATTTTCACTGAAGTTTACACAGTGGCTGAGAACAGAGTGGTCTGGCTAATGAGAACAACTGATTAGAGAGATTTAACACAAACAGATTTTAGGAGGTCTGAGATTGGATTTAATCTGTTCTTGTGCATGCACTGACGAAGCCCACAGCCTGTATCTGGGCCAAGGCTTTCACAGTCACTGCTTCCAGGATGTAAACTGTCATCTGCACTCTTTGTTCTCAAATGTATGACCTTGCGTTTTGCTGGTTTAAAACACATGTTCAGAGGAATCCACTCTGCCAAGTGTTGCAGTTTGCCTCGCAGACTTGACCCGTCTTGTTTATTTACCACTGTGGCATATCTGCAACTTTTCCAGCAGCTGATTTATTTATTTTTTTCTTCCAAATCCTTGATAACAATAATGAATAGCCTGGGGGCAAGAACAACTCATTGCAGGACCTTGATAAAAATACCCTCCTGGTACCTTTCTGTTGTTCCAATTTACTCACTTTGTGTGCTACATCTTGGGTAGTGGCATGTAAGAATTATTTTGTACCACCATTTTTATGATCCAAATGATACTGACTGGTGTCATTTATGTCACCATCTCTTGAACTTAATGTTAGGTCCTTTGTGTACCTGATTTTCTGGCAGTTGTCTCAGAACTGACATCAGGTTCACTGGTCTGTATTTCCTTGGGGAGTCTGGGAGAAAGGGGTCACCTCCTTCATCCTTCTGAAATAATGCAACATTTGCTCAGTTCTAGCTCTCTGGAATTTCCCTAGCACCTTATGAGGTAAGAGGGTCCCCAGGAGATGTTGATATAAAGTAGTGCTATAAACAAGTGACAAAAATCTCATCCTCGAGGCTTGGACACAACGTTGTAACACTTGGCTGCAAGCAGATCAGGATGGAAATGGATAATATTTGTTTCTGTGGATTAGTAATCTGTCCTGGTTTTGATTCTGATGTATTCAGCTTCCTTAAAGGTACACTCAATATCTGCAATTTAAGTCCATCTAAAATCTCCAGTGGCAAATTACTGAGTGGTGCTGACTTCAGCAGCAGCACGGTGTGGCTGGATTGCCAAGCACTGCCTGGTTTCCACCTGTTACAGTAAATTTCCTGCATTTCCACTAAACTGTGCCCCAGCTTGCAAACAGCAGCACAACTGACCCGAATTGCAGGATTTTATGAGACCTCCTAAAGCAGGCAGTTTTACCTGGTTTTGAGTTTCATTAGGAAAGCTTTGCTCCAGCTTCAACCATTTTTAAGGATACCAGGGATATTTTAAGGATACGCCTCTTAAAACTGGAGACAATGACCCATCCTTCAGGAGAACACCACTGCATGGAGACATCACTAGCCTTCGACAGCAGACATGTTTTTCTAACTTTTTGTCGACCCAATTTTAAAGGCTCAGCAGAGTCTTTTCCCTACCACAGAAAAGGAATCGTCTCCCGTTTCGCACTTGTGTATTTTAAGGCTCTGCATACATGGAACCATTTTAATGGGCCAGCAGAGTGGCACTGAAGTCACAGAGTGCCTCTGAAGGCCTGACAAATAAACAGCTGGCAAAAAAGTGAGTTCCTAGACAGTGAGGAGCAGCAGTCAGTAGGCAGAGCTCTGAGGAACAGCATGGAGCATGCCCTGCAATACATGCAGCTATGTCCAGCTGACATTTCTCCCATAAACACCAGAGAGAAATTTATTCTCCTGAAAATTGAGCCTGTCTTTGACATTAAAACAATCTGAAATCAAATCCTAAACTCTGAAGGAAAAAGGGTACTTAAACATTTATATCAAATTAGGACAAATCCAGCAAGAGAGAGCTTTTTGGCTAATGATCCCTCTTTAAGAGACTCCCCATAGACTTTCAGAAAACACATAGATTCAGCTGCTTTAGCTCGTTCTTGTGGTGGGGGGGAAGAAAAGAAAAAATACTTTGCTAGGAGTTAAAGATCCCTTGTCTTTTTTTTTTTTTTCTGTTGTTTTCTTTTTGTTAGGGTACCTTCTACCTGTTTGCTCAGGATATTATTTTCCTTTCATCAAGAAGTATGGTTTTCACAGATACACTGTTTACACGGGCACAGGGTCAATCTCTGGGCATTTTCTTCCACCACTACTCACAACAGAAAGAAAAGAAAATTGCATAATCACAGAAGAGCTTTCACCACTACTTTTAGGGCCGATCCAATATCAGCAATCCTCTTTCAAGAATAACTCCCACTCTCAACACCACTGATGTAGAACTGGTCTTGATTCTTCATTAAACATCCAGAGGGCCAGATACCCTGCAGGAGTGTGGTAGGGTAGAGGAAGCTGAGCTCAGAGAGAACGAGCTCTTTTTGATCCATAGTTCCTTGCAGTTCTTGTAGGCTCTGAAGGCTGGTTGTTCCAGATGAAGCCTCAAATGCACCTACAGAGACGGATTCCTAAGCTTGGGAGGCAGTACCAGCTCCACATGCTTCATTTTCACACCCATTTCTTTAAAGATTTATTCAGGAGGCCAAGGTCTTTGACTGATGCCTTTCTGTACATCAGGAGCACTCCTGTTCAGTGATTACCCATCGCAATATCAAATTGACCAAAAGGTTTGGTGAACAAGAATGTAAGGCATCCCAGTGGTCTGGAGAGGGATGGAGAGCTCCAGCTGTTAAGGTTTGTTCTAAATAAATTTATGCCCTGCAGAGTTCCTTCCAATCCTTACATGGCATTTCAGGACTTATCCTATATCCGCTTAAACTTTTTCACTGAAGTTCCTCAGGACTGGACCCAACAGTGATGCAATAATTCAACCAGACCACTCCGATCCTTGGCATTTCAGCAAAGGCTTCGCACAACACAAATCTGGGAGCACCAGGTATGACACACAGCAAGTGCAATCCAGCAGAGGCCAGGTAGGGATAGCCAGCCTCTCTCTCCAAAATGACAGCAGTGGAGTCCCAACTGCACCTTCCCTCAGGTATGCTATTAGATCAGGAGTAGGAACCACCTGCAACAACTGCCTGGTTCAGCTAATTTTACTGTAATCACACCCCGCATCTTCTCTGACCTAATTAGGTGCAAGCTGTCAGCAAAAATATGCTGGCTCTCTTCTGCAGTACTAATTCTGTAAGCCATACAGATATTATTTCAAAAAGATGGAAACCTGTTAAAAAGAACATGTCTTTTGTCTCCATTAATAACAAAGGGTGGAATTTAATGTTATCTTGATGCATTTGCTGCCAGAAGAGTTTCTTCTAAAGCACAAGCCACCACTGAAAATCCATGTGTTTCATAGACAAAGGCCAGAGAACTTGAAGAGGCTTTGCCATGTCTGTACAGACATGGGCAAATGCATCAATTTCTGTCCTTAGCCCATGTCTTGGGCTGCAGCAAACAAGCACTGCAATTTATACCAGACGTTGGAGAATATGAATATTTTCTTTACTACTCAGCTCCAGGAAAGGATCATTATTATAAGCAAAACCAGATGAAAATCTGAGAATATTTTATGATCCACTTTCATTAAAAAAACCCCAAAAGAATAAAAATCTCTATTAGCCTTAGAACAATGGGGCCAAATTCACACTTGGGGTAACATGACTGACATCAGTAGAGCAGTACAATTAATTTGGCCCATGGGATCTACTTGAAAATATAACATACTGTCACGAGGTTGACAGCCAGATTCTGTGGAGAAAATCTTTCTATACCGACTAATTTGGCTTTAAAAAGACAGCACAGCTGTACAAGCAGTAATCCAGCGGGCTGGATCTTCAAGGGCAGCTCTGCTCACATCTGTACAATAAAGTTCAGTTATAACCACCTGAGAATTTGGCCAAGTGCCTTTTCCAGACCAAATGGGAGATCACAGTATAAATATTATTAGGCACCAAAATGATGCTTGCGTGACATTCATGAAAACAAAGAGAAAGATACTGGGAGGTAGAATTTGAGAGCGACCAGGTAGCCAAAGATCTAAGTGAAATGCTGATATCCCTTGCTAATCCTTTCTTATCCTGTCTCCTCTCTCCCACCAAGTAGTCTCCTGAAGCATGTTAAGCTGCAGGGAGGATCAGAAAAAAAGCAGAGGGCTCTTTTGCTGTTTCTGTCGTCATTTATTTATTTTTAAACAGAAAATTCTTGTCCTTTTCAGTGATGACGTTTTAATGAATCCATCAATCACTGCAAACTCCAAACTAGAATCCTACATAAAAGAGACCTATTTGTAATACGTGACCTAAGCCCATACCTAGCGAAATTAGTTCTCAGGGAGACAATGCAGGTCTTTCTTTGCTGTCTCCATGGAATCGTAGATGATTAAGCTGGACAGGGCCTCGTGGGTCCTCAAATCCAACCCTGTACACCTAGCATCACTTTATCCCTGCCTTGCTCCCCTGAGTGCGTTATCTAATCCTTTGCTGACTGATCGTGACCCACCCTACAACTTCTCTTCCATGGGCAGATTTCCATTGTGTGTTGCCTAAGCAAGCTCTTGATTGCTTCTCTAGGTCTTCAGTTCCCCTGTATCAATGAGTTTTAGGGTGTTTGGATCCCCTCCCCTCAAGTATTTTAAGTCTTTCCAAAATTGCCTTTTACTTTTCCTGGTTTCTCGCCCGTTTGCTGTGTACATCTCAGTGCTGCAGGTTCTGTTTCATCACACCTCTGCCACCACGTTGGGCTTCTCAGGGCACATTCATGGTCAAATCTTTGAATTTATTTTGTTGCTGCCATATGCACACTTCACTAAATCATGACTCAGTTTTTTTGCTTCTCTTTTTACGGCTAGCAGACCCATTACAATTTGCTTTCATTTCATTTGCACCATTTCTCTCAGGTTGATGTTTCAGAGCTCTCACTCGGTGCTTTCTTACCACAGCATTGCTTTTCCTTGCCACTTGTCCTGTGCCTACAAGATCTGAGCTTACCTCTTATCCCGGACCGAGAGGACTGTGTAAGTTGTGAGGTCAAGAAGATTCTCCCTGCCCACTCCTCTTCCCCAGGACTCCCCCCAGTGACATCACTGCGATGCAAATCCGTAAGATGATCATGAAAATAAAATTTGGCTTAGAGAAGACCCTGACTCCACATGCAAAACTTCTGAGCTCTCCACTCTTCAGTGACTGTTGTTTTGGCTGCTGGTGATTTCATCTTAGGTAGATGAGAAACATACTCAGCGTGCTGCATCCATGGGCAACTGCAGGGACAAATATTCCTGCTGGCTTCAGAAGTATCAAAGAAAGCAGTTGCTGCTCCCTCGTGGTCATCAGCACCATCCCTGTTTTGAAAGCTACCATCACCTAAACTTTGCAGCAATTTACCATCTTCTGTCTCCTGTCTGCCTACAGAGGTGCTTCTATCGATAGCTTGGTTGAGTCAAAGCAAACCAAGGTAATGGAGACATTATTGAAATGGCTTAAGCCAAACCATGTCTGCAGCCTCACGGGGTGACTCGACAAGACTCAGACCAGGAGACTGTCACAAACAGCAATTTCTGAAACAACTGGGCCAACCTGACCCCAATGATTCCCCCCTGCCCTTTTGTACTTTCTTTTTTACCACTTGGTAAAGTGTTTTCACTGACTACCTCTCGTGTCAGTACTGTCTGGTGTGGCTGTGCAGCCATTTCAAAACTTAGGTGGCCTCTTGATTTTGAAAGAACAGATAGAGACCAGAACACCTACATTGTATACAAAGCTTAGATGTTATCACACAGCTGAACTCCTTCTGTGCTCACCATGGATGGCATCACACAGCAAATCTGCAATTATAAAGTGAATGGCAATTCCGAAACCTTTAGGAAAAAAACATCTTCATGTATTGGGACCAGCACAGAATGAATACTTTGTTGTCAGTGTTCCTTTCTTCTTTTGAGGTCCATTGTCCTTTGCTATATTCACCACCAGGATATCTCTTTACCCATCTGTTAAAACCCAGCAAGAAAATCAGACAGGACTCCTGCACCCATTTCTCACTGTTTTACACTTGAAAGCTGGTTTCACTCACGGCAATTTTCAGTCCTGGAAGGCAAGTATCACAGGTGGCCAAATGGAGCCCACCTTCAGAGGAATCTGCTTTAGCTGCTTGCCTCTCAGCAGCTTCCTTCACAGGGCTAGTTCTGAGGAAATACAACATTTTTATCAGCTTATCATTTTCCATTGGGACTAGAAGAGTTTTGTGGAAAAAGCCTCCAGAGCATCTGTAACTTTGTCCTCTCTCTGTTGGGGCTGTTCTCCACCTGTTTCCACAGTATCACTTGTCCTGAATAGAGGACAATCCTTAATTCCACCAGTTTTCCTTATTTTCTTTGCCCTTGGTTCACATCTAACACTCCTACTCACGGAAGAACAAGGCATCTCTCTGCTTTTTGGCTCTACATTGTTTCTCCCTTGTTCCAAACCATCAAGGAACCTGTCTGCTGCCATGGATACCCCGTCCACGGACACCACTGGTGTGGTGAGATCTCTTCTCCCTCGTGTGTGAAAACCAGCCTGTCTTTTCTTCCCCCCTTCATTCTCCCTCGCAGAGTCTCAATCCTGGCTGTCTCCACTGTCTTGTCATTTGGTCTTTGGGGGGTAGTTTCCCTTCCTTTCTTCTTTGCCTCTGAATTGTCTTCCTTCTCCAGTTGAATAAATTTGTTGCTCAGCTTCATCTCTCCCGCACTAGCTAATTTCATCCTCTCTCCTGCCCTTGGCTAGAGCTGTCCCATGGATATCCCCTTCCATCTTTTTGTTCTCAAGGCCACCTTCTTATTGAGGAGTTGTGCACTAGTTTTGCTTCTGCTCTCTCCTCGGGGTATTCCTCGATCACATCTTTGAATTCCTGTCTGAATTTCAAGTTATGTCCACTTGTCTTTTTAGCATTGGCATCGTTTCGTCCATGAGTGTGGTCAAATGATGTTTATGTACCTTCCATCTTGTGCCACACCTCCCTGATGTGCAACTGGGAGCTTCTGCAACCATCCATCCTCCTGTGAACCCTTTCCTCTTTTGTTCCTTTCAAATTATTCTTCAGAAGAGACTAACTGAATTAGGCACCAAAATTCCATGGATCCTTGCTAGGTGCATCGGTTTGTAATACATGTTAGAGAAACAGAAGACTATCACAAGCTGTTAGGCAATAAAAATCCCTGCAACATAATCTGTTGTGGTTGGACATTTTATTGAAATCCTGGATAGTCATTTGCAAAAAAAGCTGACATGCAGGGTTTGGATTTAATCTTCACATTTCCACTCAAACTGTGGCATTGTTTGAACATAACAGCTTTGGGATCCTGGCAAAAGAGTAAAACTGTCCGAGCTGTTCCACTCTGGTTTGAATTATCTCTCTTTTTATTTATTTATTTCTAGCTTTGAAGTCTGTGTACTTTAAAAATCAATGAACATTATATTAACAAGCAGACACTAATTACATTTTAACAAACTGGAAAGGCTTGGCTACAAATCTTTGAAAAGATAGATTCACATTTTAAAATGCTTTCTAATCCAACTGGCATCATTGTTGTAAGACACTGACAAAGCCTGCACAGAATGAAAATGTTAAAGGAATCTGTTTTCCAGAATTTTTTCTATGATTTATAATTAGTCTTCATCATTGTACTGTTTCATACACTAGGTCTGGTAAACAGAGTACTCGTGACTTTTACAGGATTAATGGAGACATTCTGAGATGTAGAAATTAGAGGATCACTCAGATAATAGCAACACTTCACTCTCGTAGCTCTTCTCATCAGTTCAACTTATTGTTCTACAAACAAATTAGGATTGCTATCAGAGTTCTACAGAGGGATAAAAATCAGGCAAGGAACACTAATGTGTCTCATCTGCAATTGCTTAGCAGAACAGAGGCAGATCAGAACTGGGTCTCTTGTATCCAGTTTAGAGCTCTAATTCTTAGGTTACAGTGGTTCACGGAGCAGTTTTTAAAATATGGGTATTGGAGTGTGCAGTGGCAGTCAGAAGGTTTGTATCAGGACGTTCAGCACATCAGGAAATGCCAAAAGTGTAAATAGATGGTCCTGGAACTATAAAAAACATCATGCCTCTTCTGGCCACTCTGTCTGAGAGTAGCTGCGTCCTTGGTGTGAGGGTTGCTGGAAAAGCAGCTCCCACATGAAAGTAGAAACCCCAGCAACGCACGGAACAGTTTCTGCACAGAGCAGGGAGCCAAGACATCACGAGGTTTGTGTGGTAACAACAAGGGGAGAGTAGGACACAAGAGGACACAATCCTTGTGTCAGAGCAGGCTCCAGGAAACACTCAGGAGAAGCCGTGCTTTTGAAATGTCCCCACTGATTTCATCACTTCCCCGTGCATTCCAGAACAGCTGCTTGAGAGGTAAACACACAAGGAAGCCACTTCAGACGAAGCTATCTCGGCACACCAAAGCCAGCCCGTGCCAAGGAACACTCACTCACTGCTGTGTCAGGGACCTTGTGGGGTCATGTTGGACCCCAACAGGCCCAGCAGGCCCCTCCATGCTGTGCTCTGAACTGGTGAGACAGAGATACCAAAGATCAGGGCAACAAACGTGACGGCACGTCGTGGAATGAGGGATCAGTTCTGCGCTCCAGGAACTGGAAGACACAAACACTCTGGCCCACCCACAGGATACCAGGGTCAGCTCACGTCCATAGCAAATTCCTCGAGACAATTTCAATGGAAGTGACAGCAAAGCACCACTGCTCCGTCATACACATCAGCATTTCTCTGTTACTACAAGTACTTGATTCGTGACAATTGATTTTCTAGACTTCCTAAGGAGTCCTGCTTTCCTGGCTACGTCTTCTGGTTGAGCTGAATTGCCAGAAGGAAGCTCATCTGCTGGAGCGACCTACAGCCCAAGTCCTTCTGCATCTGCAAAGACGAGGACAGACTGCCACGTCTGTCCTGGAGCCACATCAGGTATGCCTGGCACAGCAGCACAGGCAGTTGTCACCTCAGCACAGGCAGCCCCAGCGGCTGCACCCCAGCAGTGATGCCCAATAAGGGCATCCCAACCATCAGTGATTCTGTGCGCTTTTGTCACTAAAACAATCTCTGAGTCATCTCCAGCATCAGCACAGCTTGCTAGAGCTGGTGCCTCAAGCAACCCTGGCTGCCCCTGCAGCACAAGCTGTGTAATTTGGGTACACTGATAACAATCAACAGTTCTGGGCCTTTGCACAGCATCCGGCAGAAGTGACTCTCTGAAAAGTTCTACAAATAGAGTACCAAGTATGAGGGTCACCTGCTACAGCACCCTATCTACCCTTCCTTCTCTTCATGAACAAACTAGAGCAACACAGGTGGTGGGTCGTCTCTGCCTCCTTCAACGCCACTATTTCATCCAGAAAGAGCAAGTTTTCCACTTTTCCACCCAGCTGGTTAAAAAGGTTTAACAACCGTAATGCTTGCACAAAAAGTCTCTGTACACAACTGGATCTAGTCCAAGTCTCCAGGCCTACCACACCTCTCCAGATCCTGTGCCACTACACTTATGCTTTTCATTTCGTTAGCACGTGATATAAATGGATTTATCTTTGCTTCCTTACGTCACATGTCAGTGACATGCCACTTATGTGGAAACACACTCCCCTCTTCAGAAAGCACTGAGCAACCAGCCCGACTCAGACCCTGCACTCCTGTGCCGATGGTGCTGAACTATTACTTTGTGTGGTCGGGTGGGTGGTGGTTTTGGGACCATCTTGACAAGGGTGAAACTCTGCCTCCCAGATGGATAAAGCGAGTTCTCATTATCTTGCGACTGATGTGCAAGGAGCACAAACCAGCCTGGATGTGTGAGTAAATGAGGGAAACACCTAGATGCTGTTTTTGAAGGCATCTGGAGGCTCGAATGTTCAGCTGCCAATAATGGCATGGCATCTGCCATTTGTCATCTGGTGGTGTGGTTTCTTTAAGATTTGGTCCTGATCTGTGTTTTAAATTGAAGAACAATTAAACTTCACGCACAAACAAAAAGCAGATCATATATTAGAGAATCTCTATTGGATTTTGAAGCAGGCTAGAAAGTACACAAACACCTTTAGTACAGACTGCTTTTCTTATATCACTACTTTATTCCCTGTCTCAGCAGGACAGGGAAACACGCAACACACCTTCAACCAAACACATTTTGGAAAAAAAAGAAAATAAAACCCAGCTGAAATCCTACCTTAAATAGATCCACTCTGTATCTTGGTCCCCTGCGAAGAGCAGCGGCTGTGGAACAGTCCAGAGACACCGGCGTTCAAACCCCTCTGAAACAAATGCAGGCAGCTCACCTCACACTGACAGGTTCCTCTCACAATTGTCCTAGTTTTAAACCAACAGTACTGACTTCAAAGCGAGACTTAACCTGATCTACACTTGCATAAACGACACAACAAGCCTGTTCTTGGTTCAACAGCTTGGGCGGTTCAGATTCGGTTCAGTGTAGAAATTTAGCACCATCTGCAGAAAACTTTTACTGGAAAAGGAAAGATTAAAGTCTGCAAGAGCTGATGAGAACTCCAGGAAAAGCAGGTAGTGAGGCAGTGCCCAGGGAGCCAACTGCTGCACTCAGGTCCACTGCAGCTACCTGTGTGCTTTCCCCCAGCAGGGAACAGCAGAACAGAGGGAACAACAGAAAAAGACAGGAGAAGTGGAGGGGGAACCACCTTGACAAGCTTGACAAGCTCAGGAGATGAAGACTCTCTAAAAGATGAGGAAGGATAAAGGTGCAGGAAAGGGCAAACAATTCAGTTTCTCTGTCAAACAGAAACTCTTGTGTTTTCCCATATCATAAAGATCAATCAAGATTTTACATAAGATAACAGGATGCAGCTTGACCAGGAAAGTTAGTGTACTTATACTTACATTTCCACTGGATTAAAATATGACAATATGACCATTTTTTTCATTTATTGAAGGCAGCTCTTCAAAACCTTCTAAAGCAATTACAGAGAATTCTGTTTCCTAAGAACATGTGTGCCTGAAGAGGGAGCACATTCTAGGAAATACGTGATCCTGTGCTAGAGGTGCAAATTCCCTAATGGGTACTCCATCAGATTTTTTCAGACACAAGCTAAAATAGAGTCTTCAAATGCTGATCAACTCTTAATCTATTAAAATTGAAGTAAACCAGGAAAAACTCCACACTGCTAGAAAAGCAAGTGCCAGACTGTAAGCCTCATGGGGGAAAATCTAAAAGACTGAAGTTCCTGGGAGTTTCACTATTGCACGAGTGGAGCAGAGATTTCTCCCCAGCTGCTCCTCAAGCCCAGGGGTAGTCAGTCTGTACTTTCTCTAGTGTGTAAGGGATGGAAGAAATCAGAAGAGAGCACATAATAAATCAACTGACAGTCTCTAAAAAATAGCTGTCCTGTCTCCTTAATATGAGTGAGAGTAATGTTCTGAGGGCAGGAAGAATTCGGCTTTAGACTGAAAACATTCCCCTATTGGGGTACAGAAAGTGATCACTCTGTAGTTTAATCAATCTCAGGCCTCTCTTTGAGGGAAATAGCATGTTGCCTGCAACAGCACGTGTAATCATGTTTGCTGAAATATAAACTATGGCTGTATACCCCAAGATGGAAGGTCAGAAGTCAACTGAGGATCTGGCCACAGATGTTCAGCAATAGAGATCAAAAAGCAATATATCAAATCCAGTACTTTTCCTCAAGGAACAGGTTGCAGAAATTTCTCAACCCATCTCCTTTCACAGTAAGTGCACTCACCCTGCACGTAACAAAGCTGCACCACAAACTGCCAGGTTACTCAAAGATGAAGTTCATGTTTCCTAATTTCTCCTTGTTCTGTGCTTGAGTATTTAAATATTTATACAGTGAGTTTGCTTTTATCCACAAACACAGCTCCCCTGAACCTCTGCAGTGCTTTTCAAGTCCATCTACCACAGTGAAGAATCACATGACACACCGCTTAGTCCTCCCCCAGCCCTTGATAAATGTTTCCTAAAGCTGACATTTGATATTATGGAATGTGTTGTAATCAATTCTTAAAGTTATAGCACCACTGGATTTTTATTAACTTGCACAACAACAACAACAAAAATCCAACAAAAAATGGGCCCTCATAATCAGTCAGCCTTGTTATATCCTGAAAGCTGCTTTAACAAGCAGGGAGTAATATAGTGTAATTGGTACTCCACAATTTAATTGTTCTGTTCTTAAATCTAATATTGCAGCTGTGGGTTAAGTTTACACCGCAGCTTTCAAGAGAACATGAAAGTGTGGTACATCTGTGCAACAGAAAGCTAAACATCTCTCATCTGATGTGTTTACAATGACATTTGATAGCGTGGAATTATTTGGAGTTCATTCTTAAAGCTGCAGAACTGATTTTCAACGCTGAAAAAAAAAAAAAAAGGAAAAAGCCTCCAATCTCCTTCCAGCAACTCAGCTCACACAAGCCTGACGATAATGCTGCTGGCACTGCAGGGAAACTTCTGGCTGGAACAATTCCTTCAGGTAGCTTTGAGCATTTGTCACTCGGGCAGTGGACAAGGGGACAAGGGGACAAGGGCATCTTCCTCTTCAGGAGATACAATAATTATTTGAAAAACAAACAACTCAAAAAAAACCCCCAAAAACAAACCCTGGACAGAACAACCTCTGACATGCATAAAACAGACACAAATATTTCAAGAAATGTTATTTCATGGATGACTGTAGCATGTATAGAAATGGTGGAGTTCCCTATTTAACAGGTGGCAGAACTGCTTATGGTATCTTGAACTTCACATTCTGCATAACTAACAGCTTCAGCATTATGTACTTGTTAGTGAATTTATGAGGCCCATAAGTAGTTCAAGAAACTTAGGAATGGGCCCATAAATGTCATCTGCAGTTTGTGAACTGCAAGTATCTGACTGTTTTGATCAAGGTTTTTACGGGAAAGTTAAATGGTTATTAAAATTATTTACTACTGCTCCACAAAAAGGGAGCAAGCCTGCTGAAGAACTTAGGTAGTGATAAGATGTGATAGGTTGTAGGTCAAATGTGCTGGCAGAAAAGCATTTCTGTTTATGTCTAGGCCCAAATTTTTCTACAATTCAAAGTTAAGAGTGCATTTCAGTGGCTGAGAAAAGGCCTGTGGAGGGGAGGAGGAATTCTCCCTTTCCCATAAGCTGCTGTCAGACATACACAATCTCATCAGGCTACTTTTCCTGTTCTCAGCATCAGCCTTTTTCTAACACTTTCTGTCCTTGGAGAAATGCATGATAGTGCAACTTAGTTGAAGAGGTCACTTTCTGCTCATTCCTTTGCAGCAGTCCACACCGGCGTCTTGATTTATGCTCTTTAACAGATCAAAGTCAGTCTCACTGATGAAGCTCAGCTATATTACACTGGAATCTATTAACTTTTTAAACTTTATTATTTCAGTCACAATTAAGACTATCTGAAGCCTCTTCATAAAAAGGGGCCATATCAAAAGCTGTACGTTAGCAACTGGTACAATGGATGCATTCATTCTGCATCAAAAATACCATAAGAAGGACAGATCTCCTGGGCAGGCAAATCTGTATCAATATTTCAGTCTCTTGAATACAGAAATTTGATACAACGTGATGCAACACCCGAGCTTCCCCTCCTTTCAATTAACTGAGAAATAAAAATTGTCCTTAGAAGGGAAGAAATGCATTTGTACTGTTTAGTTTTCGGGTTTTCCGCCCGAAATTTCATAGCATCATAATGTTCTCTTCATGGGTGGAAAACTTAATCTTCAAGTTCAAGCCTAGATTCTTCATACAGTTCAGGATGAGATGACTTGGAATATCGGGAATATTTCAGATGTAGAAAATCACCCAATTCATCCAGAGCATTCAAAACCTGTAAGACCACGATACTTTGTCAATTCTATCGAAAAAGAAATGAAGTTCTAGTAACTTCTACTTTACTGCAGAACTAGAAGATTATAAAAAAACATAAATTAAAGAAAGTTTAAAGGACAAATGGGCAATTTTTCCATTCATTCTACAACAATGAACACCAATGCAGTTGTAGATGCACAACAGCATCTATGAGAAAGGCATTTACCCCTTCAGTAGGTTATGGTTTATTAGTAAGTACATTAATTGAGCACAGATGAAAAAATTACTTTTTCCAAAAGCACGGGGAGGTAACAACCCAGATAAAAATTATCTTTGCTTCTGCAAAAGAAACGTGTGAGGCTGTCCTTCAGTGTTTCTCCATAGCTCCCAAAAACTGGAGTTGCCAATGCATTTTCTCAGGTAGGACTCAGCCCGCAGTGCTGAGTGGAGTCAGCATAAATAGTCTGAATAGTTTAAAATAATTTTAGTGAATGCCATTATCTTACATATCACAGGGACAAATAATTTTTGTTCATTAATACTGTAATGCAATTTGCTGAGCTGTGTCCCCAGCTCTCAGTGGATTCAAAAAGTTGCCAAGGAACTCTATACCATAGAGAAGCAGCTCAGTGTTTTGCAGCATGTGACCCACATTCAAGAGCAGTCAACTTTCAGGCATCAAAGAAGGAAAGAGCAATTTTGATTTTGAGCCTGTTTCTGTTAAGCCACTAAGACAAGCTCATGAACAAAAAGAAGTAATTTAGAACAAAAAGAAGTTATTTAGTAATGGTTTTTTGCAGAGAGAGAGCTTCCAGGTCATTAAGGAAGTTATTCTAGGGAGCTAGCCCTTTCATAGATCTTTACTCTTTAGCTCCAGGCTGAGATACAAAGCAAATTTTGCCAAAGGGAAACGTCTTCATTGTGCTTGTTACCTGTTGTCACCCTGGGTTTAGGCACAGTCACACAGTGTTTTGTCCTGAAAGCTTTCCATCGGCAAGTAATTAAACTCAGGGCATTTCCATTACCCCACACTGCAAGAGTGCCACGAGTGCTGTGGCAAAAGCACAGCACGTTCAGTGATGGCTGGGGAGCGTCAGACCTTCCCTGGAAGCAGCAAGGTGCAGGTAGCAGGAAGTCAACGTACAACGATGGCTCAAAAACGTGGTGGGCTTGACATTTGGGGGTGGGGGGAAAGGAAGAAAATCAAAGCAGCAACCTCAAGAGATGAATCTTCAGATCAACTTCATTGCCTGTTACCAGTTACATAAGCCAAAATCCTCACAGCCAAACAGCAGAAACTGGTAAGGACCAACACAAGAACAAAGCTGTGCTCTGTCCTACGAAATACAACCTTTATGGAATTGTACCTTGTTAACAACTACTGCACCTTTAAAAGCAGCAGGAATTTTACACTGCACACGTGCAAGGCGGGTTTTTGATGCTGTTTTAAAGCTATCTACACTGGTATGGGAGCTGGTTGGCAGGGCCTCCACATCCATGTACATCTAAGGATACAAAAGCAGAGTCAGGAGCTCTCTGCAGGCCCAAGTTCTTGTCTGCATGAACCAGCGGCACGTTTAACTCCAATGCCTTTCCCTGTTTAAGGATTTTTTGTTTTGACCATCAGACTCACGCGAAGGGAGGAAAAACAAAGCCTGAAATTTATTGTTAAAGCTCTGTGTTTCATGCCTCTAAGTTGGCTTATTCTGAGGATGACAGAACGTATCTCAAGCCAGGCCAAAAACACCTTCGGCAAGAAAGGGAGATGTAAGATTTCAAAGAGTTTATTTTAAACACATTTCTGACTGCACTGGAACGGAGGTTTAGGATGGAAGTCTCAACATACTCTTAATGGTATTTCTGATATCAGAGAAAGATACAGAACTGAGACTGGCCAGACAGCACGAATTAAACTTAATTAGGTTCAAACAGTTTCAAATACTGTTTGCAATTTCCACCTGTGCCCCCAAGGCTGTCCCATATACTTCTGCAATTCAACAAACACGTGGAAATATGGAATGGAAATATGGGTATGGAAAACTTGATTTTCAATTATTTCCATATTGTTTCAAGTTTCCTACTCTGATAGTTTTGATGTAGCGTTTAACTTTTGTCTTGCTGTGCTCTTCATGTAGGTTTTTATTAGTGATGACAGATTTGGTCACTATTAGAAATAGAAGAAGGTAACTGTCCCATAATTTATTTTAGAAAATAAAATATATAAGGCGTAAATGTCTTTAAAGATCAAGTGACAAGGCCAGAAAAACAAACGCAGAAATGAATTACTGAGATTCAGAGTAACAGAGGTACAGCTTCTCCCAGCCTCCTTTGCACCTGAAGTTAATTTGGGCAGGACATCTGCTGTGCTTACCGTGTCTAACATCTCCCGTGTATGTGCAGCTGACACACAAAACCGAGCCCTGGATTCTGTGATAGGAGTAGCTGGAAAACCAACCACGACCACCCCGATATTTTTTGCTAACATGCGTCTTGCAAAAGCCCTAAGGAGAGAAAAAGTGGAAGGAGAAAAATCAAAAATAAATTATCTCCAATAAACCGAACACAGAGAGAAAACATTCACATACAATGCAACCATAGGTAAAATCCTGTTTTCAATTGATTGAATATTCCCGCTGATTTCCAAAAAAGCCAGAATTTTACCGGCAGGACTGAGATTCTTTGCTGCTTAGGTGCTCCTGAAGCCAAGTGGGTGTCAAATACTAGAAATGTGATGGCAGAGAGGGCACTGCAGGGTAGACATGATTTATTTATGTCAGTGGAAGTCTCTGAGTACAAATCAAACCGTGTGGGCATTCACAGTCCCTAAGCATGGAAGAGTTTGGGCTTGTGGAAGGTAGGAATGCACGGCTCCTGAACATCAATAGGAATAAACCAATCTGTGTGATGGTTTATTTGCTCTCACAATTGCTCTGCCAGTTAGGAAGGCTTGTGTGCTATGTACGAGGCCTAGAGCCCACAGCCACCCCAAGCTACCTGCAAATATTCCCTACAGCTCAACCCTTACATTATGCCATCACTGACTTCTGGTCTGTGTGTCCAAGCCAGTGCACAAGTGCTGCTTGAGAGGAACTGAATGATAAAACACACAAAGACCATTCAAAGATCACATGGGGAAAAAAAGCAACCATCTAAACCAATTCATACATCAAAGACAACATGTCTCCTTCAATGATTACAAATTAAAGACCAAAAAATTCAAATTGTTATCAAAAGTATTATTCCAGACCACGATAAAAAAGAAAAAGAGAAAAATTTTAAAATTCTGAAATCTGGAACAACTCAGAATTAAATCTAGGGGCAAATTTAAAAGAAAACAGAACTAAATGATGAATTCAACTAACAGTGTATGTTTCTCCTGGGAAGCATTTACCACACAGAACACCATCTTCTGCAGTGTGTACCAAATAACCCACGAACTTGAATAGTGCTTGTTTTGCCAGCAAGTCTTTTTCAGTACTTACCCTATCTTACCAGGCATATAAAGGAGCAAGGGAACAACAGGAGAATCATCATTGCCGTAAATGATGAAGCCCATTTCATGCAGTTTTCGTCTGAAGTACCTTGTGTTTTTCTCCAGCTGACGCACTCTCTGGAGCCCTGAAAGGAGCCAGTCAGAACAATCAGTGCAAAAATCATAACTGGAGTCTAGTCACAGGCAAGAATCAGGGCTGGGGGGAACAGTTTGGCTGAAATGTAAATTGCTATTTGATTGAGAAGAAAAGCATGGAATGAGCTAAGTGCAACTACATTAATTATTATGGCATTGTAGGACTGATAGTCCTGTACTCGTGACGTGCCTCCTCATGGGCAGAAACAGTCCCTGTCTGGGGATAGACATGCAGACGATTCCCTGGACTTAGCTGTGCTAAATAAAGCCTCCTAGATGACACACACCTACAGAGAAGCAGTGCAGACAGGATGTGTAAATAGAGAATGTTCTCTCTCAACGCAATTGACTATTATCTCTGCATTGTCTCTGGCCTGATTTAGTCATGGACCCACAGATGGGACCCCCAGCAAAACTGACAGGAGAGTTGAAAACAATTATTTTTAATGAAGGAAAAAGACAGAAAACGGCAGAGAAAAAATGCGCTTGAAAAGACATTCCAGCCATTTCTTTCGCAGTGCCACTAAGGAGGTGGTTTCTGACAAGTGCAATTGCTTCCCAACCCATCGCATGAAGAGGCAGGAGACGCGCTCTACATTACTGTAGCAGGAGATATAATATGTCCTTCCACCACTCCACCTGCATTGTATTTAATCAGCGGGCTGATCTGGGTGCTGCTTTTCCACTGCTGTGAGGTGCTGACAGGGATGGTGCCACCTCCTCCACACCCACGTGCCTGCGCAGTGCCAGTCCAAGTTCACACAGCCACGCAGCAAATGGAGCCAGGTCTGTCATCTGCCTGACCCCACCAGAAACAAAACTGCCAAGCCACCGCTAAGCAGATTGAGTCTCTGAACCTAATTGCTGTTCAGCAGCTTGTGTCTGCCCAGCAGAGGTGGTGAGAACGTGTGCTAAGACTGGGATTTAGCAGGACACAGTTACACTCTTAGCTTTCATTTTCCTGCTGTTCATCAGCCCATACTTTCAATATCACTTACATTATGTCACCAGACATGAACACTGAAACCTCCAGTGCAACTCATTTCCTCTTTTCCCTTTGCTTTGCCCTTTGCCTTTGCACAGATGTGTTATGTTTTCACTCTCCATTTACGTTTCCATTTTACTTTACATTTCATTCGCTTCATTCTTCATTTACTACTTTCTGCTGTCACCATTCTCTGACTGGACGCCTGTTTCCTAATTCCCCATCTTGCTCTGTGTAACCACAGCGGCCAGTAAGGCATTTGTAGCAGCTCCATGCCACCTTTGGCAGATTTGTCCTCAGACCACATTCTGCCCCACCATCTGCTCTGGCTTTTCTTCCTTTTCCCTTTTGGCTGAAGCGGGGATCACCACACCTACATGAACCTCTTTTCCATTAATATTTCTGAACATGCGTAGGTTTGAACAAGATCTACTACTTCATCTGCTCAGTATCCTCCCGAGTCAAGGTTCTGTCAGTGCTCTGGCAGGGAAAATTACAGGGAAACAGGGACTTGCTTCACAGTGATCGGTGTTTTGCTTGAACAAATTAAAAGATCTCATAAAACCAGTGCATTTGTGACTTTATGCACAAAACTGCCCACGCAGACAACCTGTTACTTACAGTCTCAGTCATTCAGTTTAAAGCACTCAGTGGAAGAGATCTGCTGGGTTAGAAAAGGCCACAAATAGTTTAACCATCTCTCTAATGCTGCTAAAGCAAAAACAGCTGTGCCAGAGCAAGGAAAACAAATGAAACACAAAAGCATCCTACTACAAAGCTTTCCAGTCACTAATAAAAACAATAGTCTGTGGTATTTCCAAAAATATTTTTGGTGTAGTAGATCTCAAAGAAACAGGAGGAAATATTGAGGAGGAGGAGGAGGAGGAGGAGGAGGGGAGGGGAGATGATGCTAAGGACAGGGAGTTAGAGAACTACAGAATAATGTGGCTGAAGTCTACAGAGAGACTTTTTCCCTTGTTAGGATTTGTAAAGATGTTATTAGCACCTCCTCAATGTCCAAGTTACAAGGAGGAGGGTGGGGGAGTAACCTGAACTAGGGGCTCAAAGCCACTGCTGTTTCTTGCTATCTTAGCAGCCCCTGAGCTAGTTTCCAAACTCACAGTTGGAAAGCATTTGAAACTACTAGATTTTCAATTAGGGAAAGTTCTTCATAAATGCAGATGTTCTTGGCGAATGCAGTTTAAGACTTGCTGCCTTCTCCTTTCTATTCATGTGTTTACCACAGAGCTGGAAACACAGTGTGAGCCACGCAGGATTCCAGGCTGTGCTGTTTGCTGTTTATCAAACCATATGTGCAGGGCCCAGAGTTGATCAGTTTGTCTCTACTTATTTTTGGTGCTGGAAATTTAGACTCCAGCTAAGGAAACTTTAGAGCTGAAAGAGGAGGTTTAGGCAACCCCCTCAAAAGTCAAACACCTCCTCTTTTCCTAATCCTCCTTCCCTGATTCTACATCCTCAACCAGTCTGTGATGCGAGATTCCCCCTTTCAAGACTCCCTATGGAGCTCATTTCAAGCCAGCCAGTGCTGATGCAAAAGAGCCACTTGAATGTTTTAGCAACATCCCAGAATACTAACTTTATTTGCAGGGATGCATTAAAGAGCCAAATAAAAGATCAGAGCGCTCACATATATCTGGAGGGAAAAAAAGCACATTAGGAGACGATTGCTACACACACTGTATTTGTGGGTGGGTGGCTGGGAGGAACCTATTTCTTTACCAAATGTCAACACTTTCCTTTCTCATGTTAAGTTTTGTGGTCAAAGACCACAGACACACACCATATACACAGGCTTCTTATATGCTGTCCCAATAAGAGCAATAAAACCATTGAAATTTGTAGCTATATTTCAACACTCTTTTTCATTCCTTTATGGGACCTTCCAATGTCAGATAAGGAGGCAGATCTGAGCAAAATGTTTATTTTTGTCTCATTGGCCTGATTTTCCCCCTACACTGCAGATTAAGAGTGATTAATTCAGTTCAGAATCAGGTCTTAGTCCAAATTCACTGTGGTATGTTTAACTAAAAACACTGCATTTAGATTCCTGAGGCTAGAATCTCGCATCCTTTAATATTTATTGACTGAAAATCTGCAGAGCAGACCCTTGGGCTAAAAGAACATGCTGCATCTATGTAAGTGTAAGAATTTACCTGTATGGGACTAATTAGAGGATCAGGTCCCTAGACAGCAAATATATGTGTTACAAAATTCTTACTTTGCAAAATCCTTGAGGATTTACAGTCTAGGCAAAGAGCTTATAGCACAGCATGCAGCATACCCAGAGAGTTATATTCCATGAAATATGTGAACCACAACACAGCATATGTTTGGAAAAAACGGCCTGGACAGGGAAAACCAACCCTCCTCTATTTAAAACTAAGGCCACTAATGATCCAGAGTATTCAGCTAAGGCTGAGAACAACTTTATTAAGTACTCTACATCTTCTAATTGGCTGAATTAAGAAGGGACAGAAAGAGAGAGAAGTGAACGATAAACAATTCCCAAATTTCACAAGTTATCTTCATGCTGCTGGGAACACACACACAGCTGGTTTACGGGGATTTTTCTGAAATAAAGGATTAATTGCCTGGATGGTACAAGAAAAGTAGATTTACTGCATCAGCAATCCACCTCCTGCCGGCAAATTTAGAGTTTTCATTTGGTTGCACCACTTTAAAAATATTTGGTTTACTGCAAAGTTCTAAGGTGTTGGCAATTCTGGGAAAAACGCTGATTATATTTTTATGTGACATGCATCATTACATACTGCTGGCTTCAGCTCATTAATTTTCGCAGGCTTTTAGAAAGCTTTAAAGCTCAAAATCAATATGGTTTAGTTGAAAGAAAAATACAAAAAGAAGGCAAGGGAGAGAGAAAAATGATAAAACGTAGGAGCTTGCTCATAATTTCTTCGAAGCAGTAAGCTTTTCAAGAGAGCCACTTGGAGTAACAGACTTGGCAGAAGCTTTGGCACACCCTTTCAGGGCACCTGACACCAGGAAGGCATCCTGACTGCGTGTCCGAGGGCCTGATCTCAGGCTGGCTCTACCTGGCACAGCTCTGTGCACTCCAATAGAACTTTGCTGTCCATGCCAGCTGAGGATCTTATCCTGGCAGCGAAAGAGGCAGTAAAACTATCAGCTCCCTAAAACAAAACTTTGTTTCCTTCTTCCAGAGATGTCTGCTTTTGCCTCCCGCAAAACGTTCACAAGCAGAGAAGCTGCCTGCGTTCAATTCCTGCACGAACATTCTACCTTTGAACTCCTCCTGTAGGGCTCTGCCCTTGGAAGTTGTGACTCAGTCTATTGAAAACAGGAATAAGCAACGTGTAGGCTTTCATATTAAGATCTCAGGTGTAGGAGGTGAAGGAGAGCTATTTTTCCTGAACCCATGCCAGGAAAGATAACCCCATGCCGTACTGGTTTTTGGCATGTGGTGGACTCTTCAGGACACAAATCCACCTGCTTTTATCTTCTCCAGCTGTTGTTTCATAGGGTCTTTCTAGATAATTAGTTACACAATTGAGATTTTACATACCAGTGTCAGTGCTCCTTGGATGGAGAGCTCAACTCCCTGCCTTCCTCTACTAACAACTAGATAGGAAAAAAGCAATCTTCCATAGGCTGAAAAAGACCTGGAAAACAATAGCTCTTTCCCACTAAACTATTGCAGATGGACAGATCTTCATTTTTTTCCTCTGGTTCCATTGTAAGAGTAACACATACGTACCTCCATGTGCATTAAATCACAAATAGAGTGCTATAAAAATGGGGTGCCTAAAGGAAATATGTTCTCAGATAAAACAATCTTCATAAAAAATAACTTTGCTATGAACTGGGGAGTAGTGAGGACATTTACTTCTACAATCCAATGCTAACTAGAAACCTAGTAATTTCAACTCCATTCAGCTGCTAAATAAGCCCTCAAGGACTTATTTTAACAGTGAACTGCCGCAAAACGCTTTTCAGAGAAGATTAAGGGAAGAAAAACGGCAATTTCAGTTGAAGCAGAAAGGAGAAAAATTGTAAAGATTCGGCCATTTTTACTTTATTTCTCGAGCGAGTCAGATCTGCCTACCCAGCACCTTATCTATATTCAGAAATACATCGCAGGGACAGAGCAGCCGGCCTTGGCTGAGCCTTGCGTACTCCCAGGGCAGGTGATCAATCCCAGAGCGGATCCAGCCAGCTCCATCTGCATCCCATCGCGTGTTTCCGAAGCGCCAGGGATCCAAGCGCCGCTGGGAACGGCACTTCCCTGCTCTGTGCTCGGCAGGCTGAGAACAGCGCTGGATTCCGCGGGCACTGCAGCGCCAGCAGCACCTGCGGCACAGGAGGGATCCTCGCTCTCTTCCAGCAGCAAGGACACCCTGGAAAGGGGATTGTGTCATGGAGCTGCCTGCTGCCGTCCCTGGGGAAAGCGTATTTTTCACCGCTGGGGGACAGGCTACAGGTCACATCCAAGCCTGACATCCCTCCTCTGCCTGCAGCTGATGCTTATGTCAGGATACAGGGAACATCTGTCCATAGGCAGGGTCTGCTAGAGCGCTACCGCGCTGGTTTAACTTCGAATATGGAAAAAGTGACTGCAAATGAGACAGAATTTGATTAATCCTCAGAGATCCTGCAAATCACTGCAAATGCTATTAGTCCAAAGCCCCTGCTTGTTCGGATCAACTGACCCTCCACGGATATATCTGATGTCCTGGGGCAGGTGGATCACATGGCAGGGGTCTCCACCGGAACAGCATGTCTCACTCATTTTGAGCAAAGATGTCAGAATTTAGCTCTGTTTCATCATCCACTGCTGGGAGAACATCTGTGATGTTCAGCTTAGACAAATAGTAATTGTGGCAGCATATTATCATCACTAATATCTTCACTGTTGTCGTGACTGGGAGCCCTAGTCATGGAGCCAATGCTGCGCCAACAAGGAATAAATGTGCTTAAGGGCTTGAAATGTAACCACATACTTACTGGGAATATTAACTTAAAACTAAGCCAGTGTTCAAGCATTCTGCTTGCTAAAGACCTAAGAGAAGCAATCTCGTCAGAATGAAGCAGCAAAACGAGAATTTGAAAAAGACAGGCTTTAGCATAACCGACTCTGCGAGCTGTTTCGAGCAGGTCCAAGGGATCCATCGCTAAGTCACTTGCAGATTTAAAGCTTACAGCGACAGTTTCATGAACAGTCCAGTCTGGCACAGACTCATTTTGCTGCAAAACGGATTGTTCCTCTCGGCTCCAGCTGCTCAAGTCCTGGCACTGGGACTCGTGGAGCCATATGGCAGACTGGCTCTGGGAACCAGTTTGGGTGTAGGCTAACCATTTGTGGGAGGGTTGGTTGTTTTTCAGCTACATCAGTGCTCTGATTCAGTTCATTGCATGGCTGCACGAACACTCACGCTGGCGCATGGAGAAGGGGCATGAGAAAGGGGATGGGCAGGGGGAGGAGAAACTGAGGACAAGACTGCAGTTCCTGGCACCAGTGTTGGCTTATGCCGGGTTGCAGGGATGTAGAATTAAGGTTTCTGAATTTACAGAGGATCCTGACAAAGCAAAAGTAATGTTTTCAAAAGACTGTTGAGGACAGATAGCAGAGGAAAACATTGGAAACTGATTTTAAGGAGCTGGTCCTCCAGTTATACAAAAAATCTGAGGCCGATGGAAATATCTTAAAAAGGAACCTTTTAAAAACAATCTCTTTAATGCCAAGCCAAAACAGAAAGCAGCATTCTACCACTTCTCACAGTCTGAATGAGCTCAAATGCAAGAACTCAAGAGTTTGCTAAAAACACAAATGAAAACTAGTAGCTGCAAAAAGATAAACCAATCAGCACAAATGGCAAAGTAAGTGAACATTTTAAACACTCACAATCTAAACAACTTCAGGAATTATCTTTTAACAAAACATCTTTTACTAGTAGATTCCAGAGGACAGGCTTTTAAATGTCTCAGCATCCCACAAAACATGAAAAATACCCACTGCTCTTGGTGAATTATTGTTTGCCATGCATTAAACAGAAAAAATGTTTCCTTTACAAATGCTGCCATTTGCTTTTTACACCAGTATAATCTATTATTAGTCATCGAAAAAGTTGCTTTGGGTTCCCCAGCAGCCTTAACTCCATCTGCCTAGTGGTTCTATTTTATACCTATCAAATTTAAGTGTAAAAATATGCTTTCGGTATTCTCGTGCAGAAAGAGGGGAGGAAGAAAAGGTCTGAGGTCACAGCTGGAGGGGCTGTGTTGCATGCAAGGGAGCGTATTTGCAAATTTGTGCGGGGTCCAAACACTCTGAGTCAACTCCAGTCTCATCATGGGATAAAACCACTAAGGCAGCTGCTGAGTTTCCTGAGGTATCTCCAGTGGTGTAATGAGAAGCCACGAGGAGAACACATAAAGAATATCTATATTATGAATTATAACGAGTAAATGCCATGGGAACTTCTGCTTCCCATATTTCCTAACAAATGAGCAGAGACACATTTGAGATGAAAAGGCCACAAAGGCTTAAGAGGGATAAAATTATTTCTTTTTTTTTTAAATAGACTACATGATCTGAACTGTGGAACTTGCTGCCTCATGGCATTACTAGAGGAAATACAGCTGCCAGAAGTTCATACACTTTTGAACAACTCTATTATAGGAACTATGAAAGTGTCTACGATGTTATGGTACTAAGAAAAAAAGTGTTTTCCTCTACAAGACATCGATTTTCAGAGTTCTGTAAAACATGCCACTGAGAAAAACAGGACTTTTACTCCACTAAAAATTTGATTTCACATTTGCATCTTTTATAGTCAGTTTCTGATTCTCTGGATGTAGTCACTCAAGAAATACTGGTAATATTGACCTCAATCTATTCCTCTTTCCTGGGAAAGAACAATGCTGTCTATCAGTTTTGAGGGAGCTACTACCTTCTCCTAATTTAGCATTTCTTTCCCTTCATTTTCTTGAGTCACCACAGAAAACATGGCAAAATAAATGAAACTGTAATAGCTGCCTGTTGGCTCTGCAGGATCCTCCCAGTCACATTATCACGACATTAACATCTCAGAACTATCACAAATATCGACGTGGGATGTACCCACATGTTTATGCCTTTCAGCATGGAACAGACACCGGCTGTGGGTGATTTCCAGCTGAACAGTTTAGCTTTCACAGAATTACTTTGGAAGTGCTAACCTGTTCCTTCCTTGTGATGGAGCAGTACCCCCTGGGCCCATAAACATCTATCCATATCCTGCAGTCATACTGATCCTGTCCTAGAAATGCACACCCCGATTCCTTTTCCAAACAACCATGTTCTTACTAATTGAAAATAAAGGAAGAAAACATGGAAGATCAATCAACTGGACACACATCAGGATACACAAGCAGTACTGCTGCACTTGTGGGCTCTGGCATTACCTACTATATAATTGCATCTGTGCCAGTCTCTCCTAGATCAGCTGCTTAACAAATTAGTGCAGAATAACTAGCAAGAAATTTAAGGGACTGTAACAGTCTTATATCTGGGAAAATAAAGAAGACTGGAAAATATTGATTTTCCTGAGGGGCAGCTTACATGACCAAATCAGTCTTCCTTCTCTTATTCTTCTGTTAATCTGCCGAGGAGTCAGTCACGAAGCTCAGACGTGAGAACATGCTGGGTTAACGCATTTGTTGTCCCTTTATTTCATCCTCTTTCCAACAAGCACCCTCTAACTCACATGGAACTTTTTAGCAAACTCTAATTTCATTATTTTCTAAAACATTCCCAGTAATTTTTGCAAGGCTCACTCCCCTAGAGAAATGACCTCTGGAGGACCAGCCATTGGTGGACATCTCCTTATAAAGGATTCCCCAAATCATCTGGTGGGAAGAGAATGCCATTTGAAATGAATTGCAAAATAAACTCCTTCTATGGATCCGAGAGGCTTCCAGAGGATACATGGTCGATACTACCCTGCAGCAACTTTGGTTTACTGGAAACTTCTCTGCTCCACAGCTCATGCTCTCACAAGAAAGACTCGCGTGCAGGTTTCACCGTTTTCTATGACAGTGGACCAGAAGAACTCTGCCAAGGTCATTGTGCTTGGAATCAAAAATATCTAAGGAGAGACAGTGCTTTCTCCCTTCTTTTCTTTGGTCCCTTCTAAGCCACCACCTTCCTCTCTCTGATGGCAAAGCAACACATTGTAGTGTGGTCCAGCATAGCATTTTTTTCCTGTATTTTGGGTTGTGGGGTTTTTTTGTAGTCCACAAGACAGCCTAATGAAGGGAGGCCCACATGAAAGAAAACCCAAAAGACTAAAATAATGAGTCTGGCTCAGAAGGACAAGAAACATTTTTACACATCACAGCCAGCTTGCTAGCCTTTGTGCAATGGTCTAAGTTGTGCTATATGATTTATTCATTTGTTTTTCTAGTAATTTGCATTTCATATTACAAGAAAATTTTTTAAAAACTGACAAAACACTAATTGATTTCATAAGGGATTTGCAGAAGACTTAATAAGCTCTTATTTTGTGCAGAAATCCAAACGTCGTGTCATTAAACAACACTGCTTGTGAAAGAGAAAATGCTTCAAACCCTTAGCCCTAAGACAGACACGCACATCTTAAAAATCTCCATCTTGAACCCAGTTCTCCTCTCGCCCTGCACTGAACTGCATGCAGAATCACGCTAGCCGAAGAGCATTTTTCACCAGGCTTTGAAAAAGGCCTGGAAACGCTCTGCGTGTTCTGTGTTTTACACGCGGCATCTGCGAGCGCCTGAGTCAGCGAGCGCCGGGCAGGCTCAGTGTCAGACCGCCCTCTCACGGCAAGCGCCAGGGCAGGAGCCTTCCCGGCCCCACAGCCCCGGGGTACAGAAATATGTCAGAGAAATATAGGCATCAGCACGTGCGACCCGCACCTGCCAAACTTCAAGCTGGAAGCAGTTTTTTATGCGCCGGCTTCTCCGCCAACACGACAAAAGCATCGCGTCCTCACCGTCTGCGCATCGCGCCCGAGTTTTGCTGCCTTTCATCCTTGCACTCAGCAGAATGTGGCACTGGGACTGGAGTCTCTATCTCTCTTTCTGTACTCTGGGTCTTGCAAATTCTGGCCTCATTGAAGTGCTTCGATGAATGTCTTAACAGCCTTGTATCTATCATGGTTTGAAACAGCCCTCTAGGGCACCGCAATGGAGTAGTGCAGAGCAGTATCTTACCTGCTCTCATCCACCCTTTATCTCTTCCATTCCCACCTTATCCCGGCCATACCTATCAGGGAGGACTAATTAATTCTGTTAGTCTCACACAAAGTAAGAGAAAATAGCACTGCTGGACCAGTATAAAAGAGATTGCAATTCCGAGCAGAATCTGTATCTTCAGCTGCACGTTAAAGAATATCAGGCATTCCTGAAAAAACCTACACAAATTCAATCAGTTTTTCTCCATATTGGGATTTAAGTCCTAGAACACTGAATACCTATCAGCATTGCTTTGAAGCAGCAACAGATAGATCTGTCACAGCTGATTTGTTGCTTGTTGTATAGAAAGCATATTACACAGAGGATAAAGCATGTCACACAGAGGATCAGACAGTAGCTGCATCTGCAACTTCAAGAAACGAATAGAAATACACCTAACATTTTCATAAGGACACCAAGTAGTCAATTCTTGTGGGAGAAAATGTAGTACAAAACTAGGTTCAGGACACCATAACCAATGCCTGAGTGAAGTAGGAATTACTATAATCATCTTCTCATACTATTATTTAACATACAATGCCTGTTTTGAAATGCTGCACCATGCTTGAGCTCCTTGCCATTTTGAATGTTCACACTTACAAAGAAGCTAAACTGACAGCACCTAGCCCATAAATGAAGGTATGTCCTTATGAACCCTACTACAAAGTCAGACAACGTACTCCAAGGGAAATCCATGTATTTCTATTTGTTGCTGCAAAGCAGGATGGGCTGGCAACTCTACAGCCAGAATTCCAAAATATTTCCATCCCTGCTGCATGTGGATGAGCACGGAAAAAAACCCCAGGGTCAACAGCACTTAGGAGTATGATGATTTGCTTATTAATTTTACAACAAGAAGGATTTCTTTTGCACTGCCACTGCCATACTTTGCTGCTGGATGACGTTTTGCTTGTGTGTGTGTACCCAGAGAGACACTCTGGCAGCAGCTGAAATTAGGGATGGAAAAGGAAGGAAGGAAAAGGAAGGAAGGAAGGAGGGAAGGAGGGAAGGAGGGAAGGAGGGAAGGAGGGAAGGAAGGAAAAAAAAAAAGGAAAAAAGGAAGGAAGGAAGGGAGGGAGGCTTACCTTGTGTTGTCCCATCCAGTCCCATGAGACATTTCATTGCCCTGATGATTTGCTCTGCTACGGCGGGACACATAGAGGTGGCGTACACAGCACTGTGAGAATGAGTTCGTAAAAAGTCCACAAGGCCCTTACACAAGCAAAACAAAGCATGAATGAGCTTTGAGCTGGCCAAACAGCAGATCTCTCTCTTAACTACTGCAGGAGTGGGAACGTGCAAAGCAAGAGGACGTTTCACCAGCTACTGGATTGCATTCTTGGCTGCCACTGTTAATACATGGCCTGGAGAAACATCAGGCAGGTGCAAATACTTTACCATATAAATGGGGCAATTACAGCTGAAACAAAAGTCTGGAATAGAATAATGTTTACTTCTGTGTTAAGACTTATTACAAAGGAGCCAAAATAATTTCAAGACCAATGAACAGCTGCGCTTAAAATAATGCTGCTCAGTTCCTCTCTGGTGATGAAACAGAGGCTATATGGCATCAGTACAGGTCCTCTGCCACATGACCTAGCTCAGGAAAAGCAACCTTACTGGGATCTATCTTTGTCTATAAGCACATAAATTTTCAATGAAAACTTTCAGGAAAAGCAACCTTACTGGGATCTATCTTTGTCTATAAGCACATAAATTTTCAATCAAAACTTTCAATCTGTGGGGCAGGGACGGTTATGTCAGAGTTGGTATAATTGCTTTAACATTTCTTGGTATAATTAAGAACACAATCCGTGCTCTTAGAAAAACCACTGATATACTGTAGGCATGTCTAAAGCACCAGTAACTCTCCTGAATCCAGGCATCCAGGAATTCAGATCTTATTAAGATCATCATTGTTATAACAACTTATATCTCCTAGTGCAAAATATCAGAGTAACAGTTACCACACTGAAAGCTGAGTGCATGTTAGTGAGAAAGGAATGAAGCCCGCTTGAAAATTGACTTCGATAAAAAAATATCATCAGAAAAAAAAAATCCAGACAGAGTAACACAAATCACTACCAAAATACTGTATGAGTCTACGCAGTAAGAGCATAAAGATTTACCTAACCTTACAGAGGTTATGCATGGCCATATTGCAGTTGTATTCCTAAGGGTTTGGTCAAAAGCTAAGGTGGCTTCTGGGCTCCAGCTGATGCAGAGCAAACAGTGCCACTGCACATTTTGGCTGTAAAGGAACGTAAGTGGGTGAATGGGTGAGCAGCCTTCCAAGGCTGAGAATCCTGAGGAAAAGCTTAGTGATACACACAGGCGTGAAAACAGTGACCTGTTTTCATTTAAAAAAACTTCCGAAGATTAGAGGACAAATTACATGGGACTACTCTTCACAGGTCTAAGCTTTCTATACTTTCTAGCTACATTAGCCACATTGTCTTTGGTAAGAAATAAACGTACAGATCCAAATTCAGGAAGCCAAGGAAACAAAGAAAATGGATTCTTGATACATTATGACACTTGGTTTTAAGATCTCCAGGGGCAAACCCAAAAAAGACAGTGAGAAATACACAGTTTAAACTTTCTTATAGCCCTTTTATTCTACTGTAGGGCTACCCTTATTAATGTTATCCTGACAACAACCATATGGGCTGTCTAAACAGGCTTCCCACTCATTCAGCAGACTGCTTAAAAGATACATTCAGCTGGGTAAGAAAAGAGAAAATAATCAGCAACCATTTGATCTCTCTGTCAAGCAACAAAACCAATGACATTTCACAATGGTGCTGATTATGCTTTCTCTTCTACACCCCCAGTTAAAGCAAGCTCAGCTCTACTTTTTGTTGACATCTGTTGTTGGCAAGAGATTGTTTTGTTAATGTATGCGGAGCAACTGAGGACACAGAATTTACTATTGCAAAAGGCCCCCAGTAACCTCTCTCCATTCTCCTAGAAAATGCAGCTATGTCAATCCACAACTCTTTAGGAATTTTATTATCAGTGGATGAAACTGTGGTTTTAATCTCTCAATATTGCTCCACACACTGTTTACAAATGTGAAACAAAGAAGCGAGCAATCCGCATGCAAATTAATGTAGGGAAGTATATTAGCCAACCACAACATGTCCTAAGATTTCCAAGACAAACAACAATCATCAGGGTGGCACAGAATAACCCAACTCAAGCAAATTACATAATATGAACATGAGACAAAAATAAGAAAGTCTGACTGTTTGATGTGCATTTGGGATCCAGGCAAAAATGATGCAAACTTTAGAACAGTGCTCATGTTAAACAGTCTGTGCAAAAAGATACTGAAATATACGACGCATCATACGAAAGCAGTTCCCATACCCTTGATGTGAAATTGTTTATGATTTCCTTTTACCTTTTTGCCAGCTATGTATCCTCCAGCTGCGCCGAAGCTCTTTGTGAATGTTCCCATTAATACGTCAACATCATCGGGACTCATCCCGAAGTATTCCACAACTCCTCGGCCCGTTGCTCCCACGGCACCAATGCTGTGAGCTTCGTCCAAGTAGAGGTAGGCTTTGTATTTGTTCTTCAAGGAGACTATCTCTGGCAGGCGCACGATGGACCCTTCCATGCTGCACATGGAGAGAATCAGGGGTGAACAACAAACCCTGTACTCTTTCTGACACTATTCCACCAAAGTTCTCCTGGAATCTCAATTCTTACTTACAAGCCAAAGAAAACTTGCAACCCTTTCCCACTTGCAGGTGAGTATAAAACAGTTAAACAGTTTTAGAATTCAAACATTCAAAACCAGTCAAAAAGTCTTCGAACGTTTGTAAATTGTCAACATGTCAGAGGACAGAAGGAAAGCTGTAAAGCAAGGGGGAGGTACTTACCCAAAGCAGCACATTACAGTTCACCTCTACAAAACAAGTGTTATAAAGAACTGCTATAATTCAGTCTGGTCCTTGCTTACTTCATCGTCAGCTACTGTGGCAATATTTGGGCATAACAGCTCTTGAGCAAATTCATCTGGTGCAGAGGAGTTGGGTCCAACATATACTGGAGATGGGCCATGTGAAACCCACAGCTGGTGCCATAAACTCTAAGCAATCCCAGTCTTCACAGAATCAGGGATTAAAACAGGCAGCTGAAATCCAGTCTTGCCAATTTTTGCTCTCGATATGTACTTTTTAGGAAATGTAGCCTGCTACCTAGTAATCAAAAGGAAAAAAATTTCCATTCCTTTTCTTTTTACTTTCTTACAGCCATGCAGAAAACCAAAATATTTTGAACTGGCACAGGTTGCCCAGAGAAGCTGTGCCCAGCTGCATACCTGGCAGTGCTCTAGGCCAGGTTGGATGGGGCTCTGAGCAACCTGATTTAGTGGAAGATGTCCCTGTCCACAGCAGAGGGGTTGGAACAAGATGAGCTTTCAGGTCCCTTCCAACCCAAACCATTCCATGATTCAGTGATTAATAGCGCACTGAGATTTATAGAAATGAGAAGAGATGATAAATCTTTTGCATCGTTGGCAGTTACGTCAGTAAATGAGAAGGCACAGAGGAGGTGTCCAGCAAAATGAAAGCCCAGGGAGATAAATAAGAAATGCTCTCCGACCCCATAAAGATGACATATGCACAGTATTGCTGTGAAGACTTGTGTCTTGTAAACCTCTGTGAGATGACTACAGCTATGCTTGGATATGCTCAGATGCACTCAGCATTCATCTCATAATGAGTTAAACGTGTTCTTTTCCACTAGCTCTAGTAAGCAGGTCTTTAAAAGCTAAAAATTTCCTATCAAACACCAAGTCAGTGTGCTGTGTGCCAGGAAAACCAGGGCTCTGTGGCTAAGGCCCACAGCTAAGGTGCATCCACTTGCAAATGCAACGAGTTTCAGATGAGCAGAAACACGGACTTTGGTCCCAAATAGCAAGTACAAAAGAGCAGTGCAATCAATAGCGTCTTGGAAATTTTTAGATGCTGGACCAATGGCTTTCACAGGCTGCTACGTTGCCACTCTACTTGTACCGTGCAGCTGGAAGTTTGGCACCACAAAAGGAGCACGATGTGCTTTTAGCACTCGGGAAATTTCTGACAATTTTAGCCCTTCTTCATCCTTTGGTCTCCTGAGTAAGCTTGGAAACTGGTCTCCAGTTTTGAAGGAGACCTGCCCACAGGCAAGTCTCCATTAGTGTAACAGCAGGGGGGAGCAGCCACGGACAAGGGTTGCCTGTGCTGTTCGTACTGGGAGGTTCAGAGAGCCTGGCTGTGTGTACCTGGAGGCATATATTTTTGGCTGTTGGTGACTGCTGGCAAGTCTTGCCCTTCTGTTTTGCCCAGCCATAAAAGAGGCAGCTGTGGGACTGTCAGTTGGCACCACGGTCCCTTGCAGCAAAGAAGGGTGGGCTTGTACCGCAAGCTCCTGAGGACTGGGCTTTCTCACTTTTCCCAAACGGCACTTGGCAGCTGGGGGAGAAGCAACTTAAACCACCACAACTATTTTCCTAGTGAATACAAGGGCAGAGCCCACAGTCCTCACACTGCCCAGAGTCAAAGCATCAGTCAGCTAAAATGACACTGAGCCGCCGGGGGTGCTTGGACACGCACCGTGGTACGTGCTGGGCTTGGCAGCTCTGAGCTGTGTCTGGTCGGTCTGCAGGGAGAGCCAGGGAGCACCTCTGCAATCTGCCACCCCACCCTCCACCTTCCAGCAACGCCTGGGCACACCAGCTAGGCAGAGAAGGACAATAGCAGCTTTTCCACAATTATACGGTCATCATTAGGCTTAGTGGCTGATGGAGATTCAGGCAGGAGAGACAGCATCGAACTTCAAAAAGGGTAAAAAATGGCAAATTAAAAATGCTGCGTATTTGTGTAATGGAAGGAAAGTTGTGCTGAATCCCAGAATACATGGAGCTGGTACATGGCTGATGCAAGATTTAATAATTTAGAAGATTTAATGAAAACTTTTCTTACTTGTATGAGTAGGAGATTTCTCTTGGAACTCTAAGCTGCTTAGCAAAACAAGGCACTCGTATTCAGCTTCAGTTTTGATCTACAATTCTTGAAAGATGCTGGCTGACATAAATGTAATAGTTGACAGAGGTCCTAATGTGGCCTTGAAGTGTCCATGGGATAGATAAAGTGCTGCTGGAGTCGTGTACCTATTCTGTGTGGCCGTTCAAACAGTCTCAGCCCTCCTGATGGCAGATGAGAACTGTTTTGCTGCCTGCTCTGGTCTTGGACTCTCTTGACCCGGGCAGATGGTTAGTGATATGCACATCACTCTGTCCAGAATTACTTCAAGATAAAGCTCACTTCACATAACCCCTTGGGCAGCCCAAAGGGAACGTTTACTGAATCCTTCAGTAAATGCNAAGCTCACTTCACATAACCCCTTGAATCCTTCAGTAAATGTTGATGTCAAGTGAGCTCAAACCAAAGAGCCAGAAGTGAACTGTACTGGTTCTGTCTCACTCTGGCTGTGCCACATGTACAAATGTATTTGTACACACATCTGTTTCCAGATCTGCTCAAGCACACAGGGCACATGACATCCTGTCTTGTAGCACAAATTCTTAGCCTGGTGGCAGGGATGGAAAGCTTCTAGATTGCAGCTGACCCTCATCTCCCTTGTCTGGTGGACAGGCACAAAAATTTGAGTTAGTACACACTCAGTTTGGAAGAACACACTTCCAGATGTAAGGAAATAATCCCAAATTTTGGGAACACTCCAGTTTGAAACTTGATTCAACCCCCATCAAACCCCTGATGCTCTTCCTGATGTAGCTGATGAATTGTGGACCCAGGTGCTTTGAGAGACAGGAGGTATGTGCTTGTGATGGTCACTTCACTTGGAACACAGGCTTGCCCTTGACACGATACTGATGTTCTTCTGCCCAGTTAATTTTGAAACTTCTTGGGAAAAGAGGTCTCTACATTCAACTACGGCACCACAGTTTCCATTTTTTTTTCTGTCAGGAAAACTAATTTACAAATATTCCACCTCTTATCTACTTCATCTCTAAACATGCCCTAGAGTACCACTATCTTTTTGACATCTGAAGAGTTTCTGTTCCCCTTTCAGGCTAGCTCATAATTGGGAAAATCCCTCCTTTCCTGGCATGCTACTTCCAAGACATATACATTCCACTTGAACAGTTACTTTAGGTACTGTTTTCTTACATAAACCTTGTACATTCATACAACAATCTCCGTTTTGTAGTTTAGAGCAATAATTTTAAGAAAATCTTTCAACTCTGCCCTCAAATACAACTCCATTTCAACACTGAAATGATAGAAATGTTAACCTTTAATGCTGGGCCTTGGCCAAAGACATTAAATGTTACCTCATTCTTTTCTGGAAGTCCAGTCACTTAATCCCAGGAAATAAAAAATAACCCTGATAAATTTCCTACACTATTGGCATTGAATTCCCAAGGAACTTCTAATGCACATGGAAAGGCATTGGACAATATCTAACTGATCAGAGCTATTTTCTTAGCTGGAAGGGAAAGTACACAAATTAAATTAAAAGTAAAGGAAAAAACAAATGAAAATCAATCTGTTTCAATCAGTTTCTGATGCCCCATAACTCCTGCCCTGGGCCTTGGCCTATCTGACTCCTAAGTAAATATGCATGGAAGAGAGCAGAAGCCTACCACAAACCATGTAAGAACACAGTAACTGATTAATCCTGAACTGGAAATGGTAGAAGCCAAGGGAAACATTAGCTGGAATTCAAATAATAAAAGTATGATTTAGCAAGTCAGTTTAACTTGTGCCCTGGTCACTGCCAAAACTTGTTCATGCTTTTTGGAGTCAAGATTGATGGTTAGATGGTCTCCCTCGGTTTGGAACACAAATGGAATATATTTGCTCCTAGGCTGGTCCAAGTTAAGGAACAGCTTTCACTAGGAGTTACATTTACTTTTGATGAATTTTTTTTTCTTTTTTAAGATAATAGAGACATTAAAAAGTAAACAAACATATACTTAATGCTATTTATTTGACATGTAGCTTGAGTGCTTCCCAAATCGAGGGGCCAATTCTGGCTTCAGTCGTATCTAAGCAAAATCTGTGGTTTATGGTTTCAAACACAAGTCTGATTTCCAGAAATGCTCGTGTTGGCTAACAATGACCCTTTTCAAATGTTGCCAGCTGGTAAGTCTAGGCTTATGCACAGTGTAAACACTTTAAGATACTCCTAATGGAAACAGAAGGCAAATTTCTTTCCATACCATAAACTTCACCATACTGAGACTATGGTGTCCCATATAACAGTATTTTTTTAAAGAAGGAAAGCTTAGTGTTTTCTTTTACATCTCTGGAAAAAGCATTTCTGTACAAATTTGCCAAGCCAAACTTGCAAATCAAGATATTTTAACTCGGAGAATGGCTCTGACCAAGTTATTTAAATTCTATATTTGCTATCCCTGAAGCACAACTTAAGGAAGAAAATAAAAAGCAGCATTAACTATTGTAAGAAGAATACATTAGCTACACTTTAACTCCTCTTAAACCCTCTTGATGAATGTTAATTTGGCATTTGGCAAACCTTCAAGAAAACTAACATTAGCCAACATGGGGCTGGAAAATTTTAGCCTTTCAAAAATCCTGGGCCAAGAAAGGAAAGAACATACACACGAAAAGAGTATTTCTGCTCGGTCCTTCTCCAGCTTTCTTTTTGCACAGGAAATGTTCCTAGCTACCAGCTGGCTCCGACTGTGGCTGGCAGTGCCCGCCCAGCTGTGTGTGTCCTGGGCTGGCAGCGGCGGCAGGGACACAGCGCGGTGGCACGTGGTGGCATTCGCCCTCAAGTCACAGCAGACCTGCTTTACAACCAAACCACACTCTGCAATTTCTGATCTGCTCAGACTGTGAAAACAACTAACCAACCAACCAACCTGGCTACTGCTAGGGATAGTTTCCAACGAGAGACTGTTAGAGAGCTGAGCTTTGTTTTTCTTTTACTTTATGCCTTTCACAAGCATAGACACTCAGAGCATGAGTGGTCTTAACATTATTTAGCCTTTATGGAGTTGAAGGAACTTTATGGTTCCTTTTAGTAGGTACTCTGAGGTTTAACATGCTTTTATTTTGCATTCCAACAGAGGGTTCTTTGAACTTTGGAAAATTAAATCTCATTTGAGAATGAACTGCAAAACTACAGGAAAAGAAAACTCTACACCAAACATAAATCTGGAAATACAGTTATAAGTTAATATAGTTAAATAGCTGACAGTGGGTTTGTCCCACTGCTTGGACTGATCTATGCCTCTGGGTTACCAGTCTTCCTTCTCGTTCCCTAGTGACCAATATTCAGAGTAAAGGATTTAAAAGTGAACAAAGCCCAGCAGCTGGAGTCTTTTCTGCCAGCCATGTGACCAATGGGAACATTTGTCAGTAAAATGCTGGTGGTCCACTTAATTTCTGCATGATCAAAGTCCTTAAAGCCGAGCTTTCTTTTAGTAGTGCCAAGCGATGTTTATTTGTAGTTTTGCTCTGTTTATTCTGCTTGAAAGGACACGTTCAGCCTGCTTTGGATCAGCTGATCTGCTGCTGACCTGCTTCACCTCTGACTGACAGGTGTTTAGATAAGGACTGATTTGGTCTCTTTGCAGATGGAAAATGTTAGGCAAAAAGAAAGCACTGACAACTATGAAGTTGTGATGACATGAGATCATAAAAGATTTCTTACAAAAAAAAAGCTAATTGGTTAAGTTGTGCCAGCATTTTGCAGTAAAATGGCATAAGTGACTGCCCATCCAGACTGGCTGTATTTCAGCAACACATGATTCGATCCTTACATATAAAGTTCTAATGCCACTTTCATAAACCATGTCATGTCCTGTGAATGAGTGGCTCTGGTTCCCTTCTCCCTGGGGCAGGTGTTGCTACTCCCCAAACTACTCTTGTCCTGCTCCCCCATCTCCTGTCATCACCCCAGTAGCCTAGCCTGGATCCCTGCAAACCCTCTTACTGTCCAAACCCCTGCTTCTTCAGCCCTTCCTGCCTTCCCCTTCTCCAACTCTCGCCCATCAGTGGCTCCCCCACCATGAGCCCCCTGCCTGCCTTCCCAGTGACCTTCTCCAGATTGGAGCAGCTGCCAGGATGAAGCCCAGGATGGTGAGCCTGGCCGGTGCCACTGCTTTGCTGCTCAACACCAGTGATTGTTTGCCTTTCTGGCTGGGTGTAAGCTGCACCACACGAGTGAACTGGAGCTATTTGACTGAGGTGCTCTGTAATTACATTGTAATATTGATGCTGATATTATCAGATGGATTCTCAAAGGCACTTCTCTCATTTGAATTCCTCCAGGGACTAGGGCTATGTTAAATAGCACTATGTAATTCTTTGAGAGCCAGTCTTTCAATTATTTTCCTGTTAAAGCGTGGGTCTATTAGATCCAGCACTAGTTACCAGAAAGGTGTTGATATCACTTAGCCTAAGTTTACCTTGAGATTTAAGATTCCAACAGCTGGGCAAGAACTGGGCATGCAGAGCCTAATTAATTCTGCGTAGTTGTCTTTTGATCAGCCCATGTGTAACAAACAACTCACTTTGCAGAACTCCTCACCAACTATAGCTCCATGAACTTTATCACATCTGTCACAACATACATCACCTTACCTGTCTTGCTCTCATTACATCTCCCATTCCACTGTGATTTGCTAAATCAACATTCAGAACAAGGTACAGGATCTAATTGGAGCTACAGGATACAAGGTTCAGGCTGACATAATGGAAATCAACATATTTACAAGATCACAGAACGCTGTTGTAACTTCCACTCCCATTAAGATTTCCCTCAGATACCTAGAGTCAAAGTTTGCCCCACTCAATTCATCATTCTTTCCTCAGAAATGATAGAATACTCATCTTTCTGCAGCACAAACATACCTGTAAATGCCCTCCACGAGGATGATAATTTTTCTCCATGCTCTGTGGGTGCGAGGCTGTCCATATATTATTGCATCTCTCAGCAACTTCTCGAGGCTCTGCATATCTTTATTTAAAAATGAGAAAAAGGAGGAAGGAAAAACATTAACAAAGATTTTTCTCAAGAACTTCCAAATTTCTCTTGGGTGCTATTTTTCCTATATAGAAAAAGACAACATTAAAAAAAAATGTGTCCTAAAGATAAACCTCCTTTATCAGTAGGCAAGACCCAACAATTCATTTAATTGGTGTGAATGCAGTCTAGTGACAAGAAGAGTTATAAAATGCTTCCAGTTATGCACCTGATCTGGGAAACTTCTAGAAATACTTTGCATACATTTGTATTTAAAGGCAAAAGGGAATCACTTTGTTTCAGTACTGAAGCTAACTGCCAGCAGTTCTGATTAGGGGCTGCTGATACTCATGATTTATCAAGGCTTCAGTAGTGAGTTTTGGTTGCTTTCCCATCACAGGCTCATGAACAACAAGCATTTCTTCAGCAAAGGTTTTGACAGGTCTGCATGAAGCACATACGGATGGCAGCAAGAGAAGCCTTGTCCTTCTCAAGAAGGAAAGCAAGTGGAAGGTTGCTGATGACAGAGGAAGAGACAGGTGGATACAAGCACATGGCATGGATACACCAATTTGGTGCCTAAATGCTTGGCGCTGGTGGGACTTCAATAGAAGGAGACCTGGAACAAGGTTATGATCCTTAGCTGCTTTCTTAAGGGGCTGAGTGTGGGTTAACTAAAAAAAATCTTGAAGGAAAGCCATTGAAATTTTGATAAACATGGAAGAAGCAAAAAAACCCCCACAGAAATCAGGGTCAGACCAAATGTGACTCTAAGTGCACCAGCATTCTGGGGTCTCCAATGAATGGACACTCTTCGAAATGAATTTTTCTTGTACTTTCCAGGAATCTGGACTGGCATTTCAAAATGCTTTACAAGAACATCCTACAGAGTCTCATAATACCCCAAGAAACACTACAGATCAGCTCAAACTGTGGGCTGAGAAAATCAATGGCATTTTTTCACAACGTAATCCCATTTGCTTCAGCAACATGTCTTAACACAATTGATACAACCTTCTACAATAGCACGAAGTTAATGTGTAGAATGAATTGTCCCAAGCAAAAAAAAAAAAAATACACTTCAGAAATATTAATATTGAGCTACAGTTTGGCTTCTGCCCGAGGGGAATGGGGCCATTTGCACATTAATTTCTCATTGTGAGTAACCTGTGCCCTGAGAGATGGCCAGGTTATGACCCGAACCCTTCCACATCCTGATACCTGACCTCTTCCTAGCAACATTCAGTGATGCTGGTGAAAGGTAAAGTTCTCAGCAACAAAACTGCCACTCTGCACCTGACCTAGCAAGTCCTTGCTGTGCTCTACAAAGCATAAAATAGGCATGAACAGTATCAGCTGCCCCTTATTTCAGTGGTGCGATCGCCTGCAGAATCAGTGAGCTCCGAGATGGAAATGCTGCTAGGAACGATGCAATGCAGACAGCACAGTTTCCACTAGATGGCAATCAAGGAAATAAAAGTTCTTTGGTGCTCTAGAAGGGAAAGTTATAACCAAGCCAAGCATTTGCAGCTGCTCACACTCTCTTTCATTTCGGGTAGATAATATTTAGAATTCCTCTTAAAGGGCTCCCTCAGAATGACCAAAAGCTCACAGTAAAATTTGGACACCCCCTTTTCTCTACTGAATTATTCTCTACTGATGCCACTGTCATCTAAATCCTTTTGGGACCTAGGAAACTTTCTTCTGAATCACACAGGGTTTTTCAATCCAGTGTTCTATGCGTCCAGACTGGCTCTTGATGTCAGGAAAGTCATTCTGCTTCTGAGCTAAAAGCATGGCTTGAAGATTCAGTTGTTTTAGCACATTCACATGACAAAAAAAAAGGAAAGAGCAGATGAAGTGAAATGTATATAATTCTGTTTTAAAAAATACATGGCTGCGAATAGGTCCTCTGTCCAAACTACTGTGGAACATGAGACCACAGATGGGGAGAACCTCTCCAAGGGATGAGTTTCCCTGATTTTACACATAATATAGTCCTGCTGGAGTACAGGCTAAGAACATGTCTGTTTGCAGGATCAGGGCTATCTCTCTTTTCAATGTCTCATTCTGAAAAACATACATGTGTGACCCTTTCTGAAGCCTGTAATAGCCAACACATAATTTGTTCAGGTACAAATGAATTTTACTGACCTATTAACTCTGTGCATCGTTTGGAAAGGGGAAATAGGCAGGAAGTAAAAATCTGTAACCTTTAGTATTGCCCACAAAAGGCTGCTTCTGTTCTTCAAAGTGAAAACAAAGTGCTCCATGTGCTTGTGCTTAGGCTTTTCAGAAAGCGGGATATACTGAACGGCAGGAAAAACACCAGTGCAACCCCAGGTGACTATCAGGTATCAAATTATTTACCCATTAAATATAGTTAGATTGAGAGACATTAGGACATTAGGATGATGAGCTGCACGAGTCCATCTTGAATAACCAGTTATAGAGAAAATAACAGTCCTTCCTAGTTTGACCATCGCCAGCCCAGGGTTTTCAGCGGCAATGGCCAACAACCGCTCCCCAGGCCAGGAGGTGGTGCTGAGAATTTGACTTGATTAATCTGTCAAAGCACAACCAAATCTATTCATGTTTCACTTTAAATCTATCCATGTTTTACTTTACACCTTCTTCTTACAGCGTATTGACCAGATGTGGAGGATAAAGCCTCCTAAGAGGGGACAGTGGATCTATCAGTGGGTTGGTGGACTTGCGTAATCCGTGTTTGGGATCTCTCAGAGTTACTTCAAGAGTAACATCAAGAACACAAACTGCCAGTGGGCTGGAGCGAGTCTGGACCTGGGCAGGCAGCGTGTCATGCTGCCTCCAGTGCAGGTGGGACACCAGGCTCCCGGAGGGAGCACGGCACGCTCAGGGAGACACGGCGTCTCCACCCCTCGTCCTCACGCTGCAATGCTGGGGATGTCATCACCATGCCTCTGCGTGGGCTGGAAAACTCCTGCGTGATGTCAGCTGAATCCTGCTTAATTAAAATAAACAGGCTGCTACTACTCTTGTCACATTCTTCTTTTTGCTTTGCGCTTGTAACTCTGATTTTCGGTTTCTCCCCTTCTGCACTCTCATGCAAGTCGGCGCAGACGCTGTGGCTCCACAGGAATATCTTCGTTTGGAACGTGGGAGTGGTGACCACTGCAGCCACAGTCACAGCCTGAGACTCCTCTCCCTGCCCCTCAATAAACACCAATCTCTCCGAAAGTAAAGGGCACTGGCTCAAGAAAGCTGCCTGTTGACACCTGGCAAGTCAGACGTGGCTTTCTCCCAGCAGAGAGGGCAAACGCAGACACAGCGTGCAGGGAGCAGGACAGACCAGTCTCCTTGCTGTGGCGGCGTCTGTATGTGTCACAGGGAAACACACGCCCAGCTGGATTAGGCTGCAGTCCACCTATCTGGGCAACAATCTTGTCTCTGATAGTGGCCAGAGGCTCCAAGGAGCACAAAACCTTAGTGGGTGATGGGCCTTTCATCCTGCTCTGTAATAGCTGCAGCACTTCCCTCCCTTCTGAAATTCAAGGGCTACCTGTACACTTGGAAAAAAAATTAAAAATTAAGGAACCATCCTGCACTAAGCCACCACAAACTCCTCAGGTTTTGCAACCAAAGAGATATCTTTCCAATTTTTACCTGTTTATTTATCTCTTTCATTTCCCCCTTATTTTATTTGCTTGCTTAATTAGTTGCATTTAGTTTTTCACTTTTCTTTTTCTATTCATTTTCTTTCCTTCTTTTTAGCTAGAGAATGTATTTGCACTGAAAGGTGAAGGCCTTCTGGCACTTAGAAGTTCCTTCAGTATAAACTACAGCTCCTCCAGGCAGCTGTGCTTTCTCTTTAAGGTGTCCTCATGGCACTTGCATCTGAACTCCAAGGCAGTAATTTGATGAGTAGACTGAGAAATGCCAGAGTTGGATTAACATAAATTCACAATTGCTGTCCAAGCTGGAAACTGTATTTTGTATGGAAACCTGGACAGCTCACACCTGCATCACACACTTGTCGTCAACCACTTGATCTGGGAGAAACTAAAAAGTCCCTTACCACTTTCACAACATCGAAAAGGTGCATAAGGAGGAGCCAGGAATGCATTGCCCTGATTCCCATTTCAGATGAGGATTCAAGCACCAGATTAGAGGCTGGATTTTCACCTAACCAACGTGCTTGGTTATGCTTTGCAATTCCCTGCCTTCCCCATAGGATCACTTGTTCTGTTTGCTTGGTGAAATGCCCTTGCAATGACGAGAACTGGAAGTATTTTTTCTCCCATGGCTTGATTTCTGTACCTTGTCACACCATTCCCACAGACTGTTCATGCAATTGCAAATCTAAACCTGAAAACGAGACTGCAATTGAGTTGCTTGATGCTACATGGGAAAAACATAGTAGAATTAGGAAGAATAAACAAATCCTAAGCCTTGTGTGGTGCCTTCTCTTACAGGCTGATAAGAACAGAACTCACTTGGATATAGTTAGTCCATAACACCCTCATCTGTCCACTGAAGGAACACCTGATACCAGTATAAGACCCAGAACTGCTCTGAGAGAAACCCCTCGATAAAATCACAGGCTGATTAATGGTTAAATATTTGGTTTTGCTTTTCAGGTTTTATTGGAAGGGTCAAAGATTTTGGCTAATACTCAACCAGATAAAGGTCAGAGGTCCTGAGAAAAGGCTTTTAAATGTACGGTGTTCTTAAAAGATTGCCTTAGAAATTAAACAAAAAGCCAAAACCCAACAGGTGATAAGTCAATCTCTCCCTGAGCCAGGAAGTAAAAATATCTGAGTTTAGCCCCCATTTAGCTGAAAGACCCTCATGCCTGTCACCTGGGGGAGGTGGGAGAGACTCCCTGGAGCCCAGGGCTGGTGAGGGTAACATCAGACACCTTCTGGCAAAAAACTAACCAAGGCCAGGCCACTACTGCCCCAGTGGTGGGGAGATGTTTTATCCTCTCACCTCCTCCCACTGTGCACTGGCTGTTGGACCGTGCTGCTGCCTGCATTCCCAGTGCAGCAATGCAGCTCTTTCCTATCTTCCCAAACAAATCACTGCCTGGGAAATGGTAACCTGAGTGATGTCCACCCCACAGCAGGGGAGACAAAAGGCAGGTGCTTCATGGGCAGGTCAGAATGATTTTAGTCCACTAAAACACTACTGCATACATTTAGAAGTGCTTAGACTCTAAAAAAAATTGGAAAAAAAAATTAAAATCCCTGTTCCTCAGAGCAGGGGCTCCAGGGAGCTGAACTTTGCTGCTCGCGCCCACAAAACCTCACAAATGCCTGCCACAGAAAAACTCCCTCAAAGGCCAAAACCCCTGTGCCAATACTGCTATGACCTTGGCAGGGTGAAGGCTAGAGGCAGTGCTAATGAGAGCCCACAGGAAGGGAAGGCCCTGTTCAATAGTTTTTACTTATGGGGCTAAAATGGAATATTCTCTTACATTTCTCTCACACAAATGATCTGTAGATGTGTGCCTGTGCATTTCTCTCAGCCCAGGCCTGTAAATTCCTGTCTGTCTACAAGGAAGGGATTGTTCACTGGCAGGCAGGATGCAGGGCACATTCCTATGTCCAAATAAAAACAGACTTATAGGTCCACAGCACATTTTTGTTCTATTATTCACCTTAAGGCTAGAAAACCTTCTCATACACCTGTGTAATGATTTTTTCAAAAAGGAAAGACATCCAGATGCCTTTTACTTCATCTAGGAAAAGCACAGAGGTCTAAGAATTTTGTCTAGTCTAGAAAAACTATTCAGATTTTTTATGGAAAGTATAATGTCTAAGAGAGCTACCCACTTATTGAAATAGAACTTCATTAACTTTTCTAAGAATAAGAATACATTATACATAATTAAGGTAACAGGTAGAGATTCTTTCTTGTCTTAAAAATGAAATAATTCTCTATTAATAATAAAAGAGTAATTATTTACTTTTGAAAGATGACAAATCAATCCTCTATTACACATTTCATACTTTGAAGTAAAGTAACAATTTTACAGAATTAGCTATAGTACAGCCTTTGAAAGATGAAGGTGTTTCACAGCAAGTTTAAAATGGTACATTTTACTCTCTTTTCTGTGAAATATTTTCATCATGGAACAAAGTTTTGTATCATTTTTCTTTGACAAAGAGTTTTTTCCATAACAGAGCAGGGAAAGGAAAGAAGAGAGAGATTTATATGCTTGCTAGAACCTGACGGTGAAATCAATGCTTTTTAGAGATCTTAAAGCAGTAGCTTAAAGTGCAAAGTTTTCTGTTCATGCACAGGGCCGATAGAGCACAAGGAACCTTGCTTTCACACCAAGCAGTGTGACACAGGGCATGGCTCAGTTCCCCTGTTCCTAAGCACGACAATGACAGCACGAGCAAACTCTGACAATTTGGGCAAGCCAGTTTATGTCATGTACCCACACATCAGCAAGAATGAATCTGGGAGCATAAGCAACACAGCTCTGGTCTAACAAAACAAACATCTGTCTAACTGAAAAGAACCCTCCCAAGCCACGCTGGAGGTTTTGGTTACTTCATTAATATAGTTTTGGTCCTGAGTGTATTTGCTGTATGTATTACACTACTCCCTGACAGAGCCCGAGAGAAAACAGCTGCCTGCTTCACTATGGGTGAAAGCATGCATCCTACAAAAGCAGTCCTGCTGGGTTATGCTTCCCACTGCTATCTCCCCCAACACACATCCTAATTCCCCCGAAGCAAAAGGCACACACATACATCTCTGCACGTGTGATTTTAGTTGTTAGTGATGTGTAACTCATGGGTATGATTAAGGAAATATTAAAAGACAGAACTTTCTAACCATAGAAGTAACAAGCTGAGAGACTCACAGTGGGCTGAGAGAAAGCATGAGCACGTGAAGCTTCTTCACATGAAGTACTCTCTAAACGCAACTTAGTCTCAAGACTACAAAGTTGTGACAACAAAAGTTGTCACTCAATTCCAAACAGTATTTGCAGAAGTTTCCACAGTTTCATTTTGGAAACAAGTTAAGGTGATGCCTCGGCAATGGCATACAAGACCATCTTTGGCAAATAAGATCTCTAATCTAGAAACCAATGAGTTTTTCCAAAGCAGCTTGGATGGGCTTCCACTGAGGTTTGCCAAGATCCTTAGAGAAACTATCTGCATTTTCCAGTGCTGGATTAGTGCTGTTTGGGTAGCCCACTATTATTTTTAGGTTCACCCATTATTCAGAAGAGCATCAGCTTTAATTTACTGTCAGTGCAACAGAAGCTGGTTAGGTATCAGGTTCCAGGGAGGGGAATGGGATGATATTGAGGGATGGTTAGAGACCGAATTCCTTAAAGGGAGCATGACAGCTCCAGCTGGTATCTCCACAGCTGAGAGTAATACACTCCTCAGACCGGAATATTTTTTGAAATGATGTGAGGAGTGACAAAAGCCAGCTGGACTGCACGCAGCATAGGTGGGTGGAGAGGCTGAGAGCATTTGGATTGGGGTAGTAAGAGGTCAACCTGCAAGATGTGATGTAAACCTGACTGAATGGGATAAGGCTTTGAACAGCTAAGCAAAAGTTGAGAAAAGACTGGTGTGGTAACCTTGCCTAGGATATCCAGATTTGTGGAAGTGGACCAAGTTGGGGTATTCTACAGGTTAATCTATGAATAATTAATTCTGTAAAAATATTCATGTTCAGATGGTCTTTAATTCTTGAACGATCTTCAGAAATTGCTTCTTGCCCAAATTATGAATACATATTAATTATAACAACATCTTATATTATAATTATAGTGTGATTTTCATTCCAACTAATCCTTAGGCCTTTTACAGCATATGCATAATTGATTTTTGCTCCCCTTGGGGCTGAACACAACACTTAATAAAGAAAAGGGATTGTATTAGCTATTAAGAAAGGTAGGCAGACCTCTCTTCCGATTTCTCACCACTTCTCTAGCTTCTAAACCTTTCTTGCAATCACTGCCTGGTGGCAGCAGTGAGGATGGAAAAGGGAATTGCAATGGGGAGTAAGGGAAAAGAACAAGGTCTTGTCATCAAAGGCAGTCCCAATGTCTCTGACAGTAACCGCAGCAGCATTAACTAAATAAAAGTTAAAGAGCATGAGCATTTTAGAAGATGACTATGCAATTGCAAAGTTAATGTGTGATTTCTAAACTAAAATTCTATTTCAAAGAATATTTGGGATGATGTTGTTGATATAACCATCTGCATCTTTGGTATGAGATCCCTGGGAATTCAGTGTAACTGCTTCAAAGGAATGGCATTAAGGTAATTCTGGCACTGAACCTGCTGGAAACAGAGGCATGTTTTTGTAGGTATGTTTCTACTGTTTGGGCTATGATGACAGTAACAATAACAATAAAACCATTATAACAGCACACAGTCATTCAGCAAGTCAAAAAGACACAACAGCAATTACAGTATTGCACTATTAATTTTTCCCATCAGAAACCACTCATAATATTAAACAGTTGATCTTCCTGCCTGGACAAAAGTATCATCTGGGAACTGACAGCAAAGTACGCATCGAAAGAAAGCATTCTTGCCTTTGAGGTGTGAACAAGTCTGTCTCTAAATTTTTCCAACTTCAATACTCACTATTATGCTTGAAGATTCTAATAGTGGCACCTGAAAGCCTCGCACCAAGAACGAGAGAAGTGTGGTTCAACTCATCACTTAAAATGAGGCAGCCCTGTGGAGAAGGAGTACAATGAGCATCTGCATGAGCTGGGAGGCCGCTGACACGTGTGCATGTGTGTGCCAGCGTGCACCTGTCTGCGACAGAGCGCTGCGCCAATTCAGCTGTAAGGATTAAACACAAAATCAACTTTCTGCCACTTCCCTGAAGGTGCTGGGGTGCACTGCAAAGGCAGCCTGAAATGGTGGGATCAGCTTCTCAGGCATTCCCACGTGGTGCATAGGGGTCAAATACCTGCTGTAAGTGGAAAGCAGCAAATAACCCTATTAAGGACTGACTGCTTTATAGTAAAATCAGGTGATGTTGCTTCCTCTATCATCTGTCTATGGCCCATTTTGAGCTGTAAGGAGAATGCAGCCACGACCCCATACAAAAAGACCTTATGACAGGATTGTAAGGAGGAGTAACACTGAGGCTGGACTGACATCAGCACTTTGGACTGCAGAAATGAGGTCAGGAAAGACCGATGCCTTGTAAGCCCCACCTCCATTAAGATGTGAGTGACGTTTAGGAACCAGAGTCTTTCTCTGGTAAATGCATCTAGAGTTGACCTGTAGTATACTTTTTATTAATTAACTCAGCTGAGAACCCATTTTGTTTTTAGAAACAAAAATAGAAACGCAGGAGAAGTAAATTCATATATTATATTAACAAGGGGCAGGACTCACAGTTGAAATTCAAGCTTTAACCCTTGTTTAGCTCTGCTTTCTATCAAACATGCTTTTCTGTGTTTCATTACCCAAATGGCAACATATAATTAAATAAAAACTTATTCTGGAATCATGGATTAGGCCTAGGTTGAGAGACAGTCACACAATATAGAGACTGGTATGCAGAATTAACGGCAAGTGTAGGTGCATCTTGACAAGAAAATGTAGCTGCTAGGCTTAATTATAGAGGAAAACATATGAGTAAATCTCTCAAACATAGGGTAGTTGAATAATATTTGTAATATATTTAATACATAATAATACTGTATAATAATATATACTGAATTGCCAAAAAGAATACATACAGCAATATCTTTATTTGTGCCACTTATATCTAAATATCCCACCTCTGACAGAGGCTTGAATCTCTACATGAAGCCAGTTAAGGGAGGGAAAATTATTATACAGCTAAGTAAGGGACAAGTATCTCACACTGTATGTCTGCAATTTCGTTAATTTACCTTCGTTAATTCTCTGTATCTGTTCCCTTTGAAACTGCTGGACAAGTTCTCCAGCACCACTGCGGACTGAAGTTCATGTTCTGGGCAAGTGAAGCAACTCTCCCTGCCCAACACTTGCATATGTGTATTTTAGAGATCTCTTGCAAAAGCTGCAGTCATCTTCAACAGTGAGTGAAGAAGTGACTTCGCCTCTACGCTGGTGTTTCAGAAGTCTTGGTCGTACAGCACAAACAGAATTCATTCCATCTCCACCACGAGGGAGGTCATGTTTTGTACTCACATGGCACACTTCATATTGCTCCACACCTGGATGAGCTGAGGAGGAGTTACCCACTCTCCAGCTACCAGCACAGCGCGCCTGCTCGTGCTGTCAGCAGTTACCAGTGACAGGATGATGGAGATCCATGCCTTTGAGTTAGGTACTCCAAACTGGAGATGAGGTCTCTTCAGCACCAAGAAAGAACCCAACTTTTGTAACATGATCACAGCTTTAGACTTGCATTTGCTGCCAGCTTTCTTTGCAGGGCTGGCTGGAGCTCTGTTCACCAGGAGTGCCAAGCACTGTGCTTTTCTTTTTCTCAAAGTGTTGTAAAAACTATCCTAATCATCATCTTTCATCACAGGCAGCTGGGCAAAATCTCGGCAAGTAGCCCAAATACTTCATCCCACAATACCCGGACATGGGATTCAACATTTGGTTACTCTTTAGGGAGAACAGCTTCATTAAGAGGAGCTAGAGAGCCGTATCACTGATCCTTAAGCAGATGTTAGGTATGTGTGATAGCAACACTCAGCGCTAGCACAGATGATGAAGGAGCCTATTTAAAGTCACGAGGTCATCAGCTTTATGACTCACACGTTCCTGATACCAAGCTTTGTTCCTCGATCAAGCCTTTCCACTTACTGGAAGCCCAGAATACTGCAACAGTAGTTAAAACAATTAATAAACAATTGCTCTACGTGCTCCCGAAGGAAGTACTCACCTTTCCAACAAGGGCTGGAATATTCATCGAGTTAGTTGCAAAGCCCATGCCAAACACCATAGCATCTTCCACACCAAGGAACTTGGCCACAAGTTTCTCTAGTTCTACATGTTTGTCTAGGGTGCCTGCAGAAATAAGCACAGGGAATATTAAATCTCATTAAACTGTGAAAGTTATTAAGACACAAAACATACAGAAGAACAGGCTAGAAGCGTGTCGTTAAGCTATATGACATTAAGTTCTAATTATGTTCTAAATTCTAGGTTTTCCATTTGTATCCTGTGCATGTGGGCTCATGCAAGAGGTCCAAATCAGCTGTAACTAATGCTAACAAATACTGCTGCTGTTTGGGCAGCAAAGCAGTTGCTATGGGAAAAAGCTTCCTTTTTCCATAATAACTTTTGACAGAGTTTATTCTGAAGACTAATTTTTTGTCTTTTTCTCTCCCCTGCAATGAGGACAAAAATACCTCCTTTTTGCAGGAAATGTGGGACAAACAGTTTAGGCATTCTTGAGTTCTCTCCTGATGTGAAAACAAAAATGGGTGACAGCAAAATTCTTCCTTTTTTATTGCCTGCCTATGTATGTGTACAGAATTCTTAATTAGGATTCTATATGGATAGACAAACAAAAGCTTCTCCATATTTTTCTGCTTTGGAAAGTAAAAGCTATTCCACTCCCCATAACTGAGGATAACTCTCCTCTTTCCTTCCTCTCAACAGCAAACATAAACGATAACACAACACAGGAGGCCCTTCTTTATTGCACATTGATTATCTAATATTCATGCCTGAAGTCTCCAAAGGAGTAAGGTGCTCCAGCTATCCATCAAAAGCAGTATCCTTCCTGCCCAACTCACAGTGGAGGATGACAAAGCACAAAAGGCAAACAAACGAAAGAGTGGTGTTAAGAGACTGAGATAACAGATAGCTTTGAACAGTAAGGAATCATCTCAACTTGCCAGCTCTCTAGTCTTTGGTTGCCTGGCTGTGCATTGCAGGGACCAAGGCAGAAGGAACTCTTACAGGATGATCTGTGGGAAAGAAAAGAGAGTGGCCTGTGGATTCTGACAGAGCATTTCCCCTGTGAATAAGGCTGTAATCAGAGAACAGAAGAAAAAAATTAGGCAAGTGAATATGTTTCCTCACTTGCTCTGCACAAGCTGATGGCACAATAATATAAAGCGAATTACAGCGGATGGAACAAGAAAGATGCGCTCACTGTGATGGACAAAGGGCAGATGAAGGAATGCAGAAGCTTGGCTAGAGTGTCTCAACAAGAATGATGAGTCAGGAAGATGATCTTACCGTAACCATGGAGCAGAGCCCATTAAAAAAATCAAATATAAATGGCAGGAGAAAGTTTCAGCAACAGCACTAAGTCAGCTGGTTACAGTGAAGAAGTGTTTTCATTATGTTTTCTCATTAAATGTCTAAAGTAAGAATGGCATCCATTTGGAAATAGAATGTGACAAGTATCTATCGTGCAGGCAGGTAACTCTCCAACAACCAGGGAGATAAGGAGCAAGGATCATGTGGCTTCTTGAAAAACCTGGATTACATGGACAGTAAAAAACAGCAGTGCTGCTGAGATTTTGCCAGAGCCTTCCTGGGCTGTGCTAGACCTGAGCCTAATCCAGCAGAGCTTCAAGAGTGTCTCTGCACTCTTTGTATCACACTGCATGTACCTGGAGCTGGGTTGTCTCCGTGCCCTGAGAATTAGGTAATGTGACACAGAAAATGTGGCGCTGCAGAAACTCCACTACGTGCGAGCTGAGTCTGTGTGAAGCTCTTTGAGGACGGCTATTTTTTGAGTTTATACATCCCAAGACACACAAGAACATGAGCCATGTATTTCTGTGGTTAGTTCTGTATTTTTTGCAAACTGGGCCCAGCTAGTCTTCAACCTGGTTACAGCACTCATCGACAACTAAGAGCTCCATCATGATCAGCTGCCTTAGTGCTCCCTGCAGATGTTATTTTGTCACTTGAGGGCTATCAGCACACAAAAAGAAGATGAGGTCTGAAATGGAAGCTTGAAGCCAAGCACACTAAGGTCACAGCTTGAATTACAAGGTTTGTGAAAGCATGAGAAACAAGCAGTGTGTGCTTTGCAAGGCAGGCATTTTAAGGCATGACACAATTGTTCCTGACTCTTCCAGGGGTAAGTCTGACACTACTGGGGTGGAGTTAAATTGCTTTTTGGGGTTGCATCACATGTTTTCTGTTTTTACAAACAGGAAAAGCCTGACTCAATACAGACTGTTCTGTTAAAGCTCCTATTAGATGACCCACAAAGGAACAGCACATTTTGTACCTATTTTTATTGATTTTGTCATGGTGAAGAATGAGTCGTTCTGAAAGTGACTGATTCCTACTTATTATTTACTAATCCTAAGAGTGAATGCAGATAATATTGTACATCACTACTGCCTACAAATCCTGGAATACAAATTGAAATTGGCTTGCAAAACAAAATCCTGAATGACAAGGATTTGCAAAATGAGCCCTGGTTTTGAATCATGTTAATTATCATGGCAACATTGGTGGTGGTGGTGTGTTGTTGCAGAAGCAATACAACACACGCCAGCGCTGTCAGCGGGAGGTTCATGACAGCTGTACACATTGAACAGAGTTGAAAAAGCATATGATTATGCAATTATTTAATCATATCAGGAAATATCTCTACGCAGGATGTGCTTGGACAGACATGTGCTGCTGGGATGAAGCTTGTCCACTAGCATTCCCAGCGGGTCACAGCCACCACCACGACAAGCAGAAGCAGCACTACCAGACAGATGCAAATTTGATCCAAAGGAACTGGCACAAGCTGAAACATCTCAGCATCTCAAGCTATATAACAAAGGCAGTAATTACACAGCTCTTCATTAAATACAACCTTAGAGATGTCAAGTGAGGTTATCCTGGCCCTTAAAATGTTTTGTATTGCGCTAGATTCAAGACCAGTATCATGATCTGATGAACGAAAAGTGATATACTAGACATATCTTTTTAATACACTGTATACACAGATACTTTCTATGCCTGCCCTATAAACAGATATTAGAATTTCCCTGCTGACTGACTACAGCTTGGCTTGACCCAACAAATGAGGATACAACTAAACAATGTACACCAAATCACCAGGAAAGACTTAAGACAAAAAACAAAAAGAAATGTAGCTGCATCTTTAAGAGACAAAATTAAACCCTTTTGAAAGTTATTCTTCCCTGCTGAACAGCTGTATGTAATACAGCTTCGCCTCTACTTACTGTGATCCAAGGTACTGTGATCTATAGAGGTATGAAGGTCAAAGATCATATCAAAAGTGGACTTTCACAATGGGAACCACCTCCACAGATTCCCACACTTATCAAAGCAAATCCCCTCCTTTTCAAAATCTGATGACCCAGTTCCCTCCATTAACTTGCCACTGCACTCTGGTGACAGGGAACATGAAGTACACTGTGTTTTGACAGGCTTTTTCATAGACTTACCCGTGCTGTAGGGCTGAAAGTCACTGCTAGACTACCAGACAGATAAAGCTGGAAAATGGACTTCCCATGACCCATACAGCCATCATTTAGATTGACATTTTCAGTGTGGACAAGGTGGTTTATGCCACTGGTTAGTCTGCCCAATACAGTCTTTCAGGTTCTTATACACTAATGACACAGACTGGTTGAACTGCCAACTCTGGCAACAGTATCCTGTAATAGAATTTTATGTTTGGAATTCCAAGACCCAAAGAAGACAGGGAAATACCTGCTTGCCTCAAGTTAAACAAAAGCTGGAAGAGTAAATTGATATAAGCAACAAGCCCTTGAAAGAAAAAAGAACAGCTGGGAACCCTATGCATCCCTGATGTGACTCACCACGGTGAGTGAGAATCATTACACTATGAAAATGAGGGTTTGTCAGCAGCATCCCTGGGAGGGTGGGGAACAGAACAAAACATCTGAACTTCCTTGTCACATTTGAAACTTAAGGTCACAAACTCACTCTGGTAAGACGCTTGTCAGAGATGAAAAAATCTGTATTATTGAAACACATACACGCTTTTACAAGAGCAAGGCTGGATGAGGTATCAACAGCACGACGAAGAAACAGAAGATGTAGAAATGATATTATTTCTTTACACCGTTTTGCCAGAGCAGACGATGCAGATGGTGTCACTGTCCTACAGAGCCATTACCAGAGGAAAGCCTCAACTTGTAGAATGAGACATGTTGGAAAAGAGAGGGAGAGAAGCACAAAGTAGTGTTATGTAGTTGCCTCATTTAACACTGTATGTGCAGAAAAAGGTCCCAAAATAAGGCGGTTTGGATGAATCATTTGATAGAAAGGAAATGCTCAAGTTTTCTTAACATCGCTACCAAAGGACAGAGCTTTCATACCACAAAGATGCTGTGGGTGTCATAGATCTAATAATGCACCTGTGTAATTTACTGATTCTCAGAAAAAAAGTAGATTGATTTTAACAAAGCTTCAATTGAATCTAGATCTTCTGGTTTTGTTTCATTTTTTTCCCCTTAGAAAAACACAAGGTTAAAATTTCCAGTTTAAATCCAGCCTCTTCATGCCACTTCTATATGGCAGTACCTTAAGTACCTAAATATTTGCATGTAGATAACATCATATATCAGAGATATTTTAGGTATTAAACAAGTCAGACAACCCTTAATTCCTACAGATGCCTTCAATTCCACCTGCTAGAAGATGGACTATCCAGACTATCAATCTTGCATTGCAAAGCATACTCTTGCAATGGTGAAATAGCAGGAACAAACCGATCCAATGATCATAAATTGATCATAAACTGGATTAATTATTCATGAGAGGGTAGGCACAAAAAGGAAAAGGATGTTAGTAGGAGATGACAAAAGAGAATTCTCTGCATGAACTGTTTCCTAATTCATACCATACTCTATCAGAAAATAGCTAAGATTACAAAATATGTGTATATATACACACACATATATATACATCCACACAAATTCTTGTTTTTGTGGCTTTATTTCTCCTTAAGATCCCACCTGGAAACTGTAAATTATGGCAAATTCAGTTCTTTATTTCTTTCCCCTAACTGAAAAATGAAACATTCATTCATGTTTGTACGGTATTATGTTTAAAATGAGCCCTGGCCCTAATTAAAGCTTTGAAGTAGTACAAAAGAAAGAATGGCCAAATAACTATTTTTATCTTCTTGAAATGCTGCTAGAAATTCATGTTAGGCCTTAAAACCCAGTGGAAGGAGGTGAATGAGACTGGGCTACTTTCGTAGGTTAAATGTTGGCACAGATTTTCAGATCTGCGTTTTAGAAATGAGATCACAACCAAGGGTAAAAAATCCTCAAAGAAAAAACCCTAAAACTGAGTGCAAGTTAGGTGTTAAAGGGTAACCTCCGAATGTGCCCTCCAGAGTGAATCACCCTGCAAGTGTTCTGTGCAGGCTCCATCTTGTCTTTTGGTCCAAGGCATAATCACAGGAGAGGGATTTCAAAAGGCAGGAATCCTGCCCGGCTGCTTAAGCAGCACTAATGACACGTTTGCGCCGGTTACTCACCTGTATCATCTCCATGAGGAATACTGGGGAGTTAGATAAACAGAGCATTGGAAGTACTGGCTGTCCGTGTGACAGTCCTGTCACCAGCCTGGCCCTAAGCCCACGAGCGCTCAGAGCGTGATAATCGACCTTATCTTAAAAAACGTGTAACTTTGCTGATTTTATTATCATCTGCAAGCAGCAAGCAGGAAACTAATTTGCATGTTTCTCAATAGTTCTCAGTCACATTGCTTAGAAAAGGCTGACTATAAACATTGAACCACAGGATGGGCTCAGACAAAAGGCTTTTGAGTCTGCCTTTAACAGTAGCCAGCTCCCACCCCAGCCATTAAAATACATTGATTTGCATGGGGAAAAGGACTTTATGTTCAAGTTGTTATTCTTTCATATTTTTCATTACGTGGAGGGAATACTTGCTATTTCATATTTATTTAGGTTCCTATTTGCTGGCAGTTTTATTAAGCTAAAAAGTAACACTTTCGAGAGAAAAATTAAAATACAAAAACCAGTATAGATATTTCTGGGGGGCAGTTTACATGGAATGCCCCAATGTTCCCAACACTCCAGTTAGTTGAACAGTTGGCATCCAGTTACTTACGGAATCATAGAATGAATCACAGAAAGTTTGTACTGGAAGGGACCTTAAAGATCACCCCATTCCAATGCCCCCACCTTGGACAGGGACACGGCCACCTTTCACTAGATCAGGTTGCTCCAAGCCCCATCCAGCCTGTCCTTGAACACTTCCAGTAATGGGCGTCCACTGCTTCCCTGGACAACCCGTCCCATTGCCTCACCACCCTCACAGGGAAGACTCTCTTCCTGACATCTAATCTGACCCTGCTCTCTGTCAGTTTGAAGCCACTCCCTCTTATCCTGTCACTCCACGCCCTCGTAAAAAATCCCTCTCAAACTCCCTTGTAGCCACCTTGAGGTACTGGATGGCTACTTAAATCTTTCAACATTCAAGAATAATTTTCTCAGACCCAACATTTATTCCTAAAAACTCAAACTTCCTCCTTATTTTTACGTCCCAGTTGTTTTCTTGACGTATAACAAACAAGCCAAAGAAATGAAAAAAATGACCTTTTCCTGCACCTACAGGAGAGACTGCTGCTGACAAAAGCTGTTTTAATTTAAGTAACAACCACGGGTCAATTTTGTCAGATAGGGTGGGTGGAGATCTCTCTGTATCTTCCCTTGGCATCTCTCACATTTAATAAGGACACCCTGAATCAGGTACAGTTTGGGTATTTCTAGTAACTATCAGTGATCTCTGCATGCGTGGCCAGGGTCCCTTAGAATGCAAGGGAGTGTGAAGTCCTGGCATCTGCAGAAATGAGCTCCTAGGGTCTGGCAGCCTCCAGAATTTAGGTGAAAACCTTCCACCAGCTTCATACAATGCCCTGTAGATCTGGTAGTGGGAGAGGCAATGGACAGTGAACCCTGACCACTCTTCCACATCACACATTATGTTGAAGATTTCCATAATTTCTCCCTTTAAGCTCTTTTTTGAGACAGATGACAGGCATTTGTGGCAGCTGAAGACAGCAAGCTCAGTAGTTCTTCACCCAGAAGCCGTCTGAGGACTCTGATGATCCCTGTGGCCCTTCTCTTACACTTCCCAGTTTTGCTACATGGTTTTGATCAGACCTGCACAGAGTACTCAAGACAACAGTGAACAGCAGCTTTATGCAGTAGCATACTGAGGCTCTGTGGTTGGCTTTCTGTGTACTTTCTAGTAATTTCTAGTGTTCGATTTCCTTTCTGACCATGGAACAGTAAGTTAATTCTTCCATAGATGTACCACTTGTAACTTCAAGATCTTGCTCTTGAGAGGTAATAACTAACTTGGTCTTAAAAAAAGGGAAGTATTTTTCCTTCACATTGAAAGTCCCAAAAAACCCTCAGGAATGTGTCTTAAACGACACCATTATACTAAGAAAGTAATTGATTACTATTATAATTAAAAGGCGCATGGAATTAAAAATGGAGTGAAAAGCCTTAAATCCTTTTAAGGAGGATAAATTTAGGAAGGTCAGCCACTGTTTTCATCAGTTTTAACCCTGTTCTAAGAGGAAACTGCCTGCAACAACATTCTGATATGACAGCATTGTATACCCACTCCACAGCCTCCACAGCTGTAAGAGGAGGAGTGTAGGCAGAAGACCACAAAGGACAGTTTTACCATCATGTATTCTTTCGAACATCACTCATATTACTTTTATTTGTGTCTTTGTTTTACCCTCTCTCTGAAATCTTCTGAAAGTAGTAGAAGAGATCCTTCTCAAAAAGAGAGCTACCACTGCTTAGAGAGAGATCTTGGTGAAACTCAAACATGCCGGACACTTAAACGCACACAAACAGAACAGTACTTTCAAAGTCAATTAGCTTGAAAATATAAATATGTTCAAGTGCTCTCTTGGATTAGAACCCCACAGGCAATTTACAGCCTTGGCTCTTGCAGCTTACTGCACTTTCACTTCAAAACACTTCAGCTCTGCACACAATAACAACAGAAGTTTTGAAATGTGATCTGCCCAGAAACACACTCATCCTGTTCTTTTTATCTAAGATGAAGATGAGAAATGATAATTAGAAAAGTTAAGACCTTTCATTCAGACCCTTCCCTGTCTCTCTCCTTGATACATTTAACTTAGAACTTTTCTGTTCGACTCTGATGAGAATGGAGCACAAGAAATGTTAAGTTCAATCAGTCAAGACAACTCTGAGTACAGCACAGGAGTTCAGATGAAGGAAAATCCTCGAAATCTCTACACATCAGATCTCAAATAGACTAGATGAAGTTACCTAATAAGATTTTTAGTATCTGAACACCAAATCAATCTTTTAATAAGTTGGGTTGCTTTTGTATTTTTTTTTTTGTTTTTTAAGAATAAATCTTCCATTAAAAAAAACAGCAAAGCCACAGAATAAGGAACACCAGCCATAATCTCTGAAAACAACTTGAAATGTTCTTAGACAAAAGAGAATCCAGAAGAAAAAGAGAGAAAGCTTCCTTCAATACCTTAAAGGACTGGCAACGGTGACCACTTTCAAGCATGCAATTCATGTTAAATAATATATTGCAGTCACCAGATGGGTCACCCAAAAAGCAGAGTAGGGTCAATCTGCAAACTCTCTCTGAGTGGTGTCACTGACATAATTATTATTGGCAAATCAAACCACAATGACAAGATAAGAAGCAGGCGACAAGGTTTGCATGACTTTTTTGTCTGAAACGGAGACTTTGAATAAAAATCTAAGTTAAATACAGTAACTTTTTTCTGTAAGATCTATGGAAGAACAGAGTTAACTCTGAAGATAAAAAAAAAATCTAATTTTTTCACGTTGCTGGATTAGAAAAAAGAAGTCTATAAAAGACTTCTCCATTCTGGGAAGTCTACTTTTTTTTTTTTTTTTCTTTTGGTTTGGTTTGGCTTTTTATGTTTGTTTGATATGTTTGATAAATCCCAAGAAAGATAAAGCCCAAAGAGAAACCTCCCCTTGTATTTCTATGGCTTGAAACTGGTTTTGTCTGAAATGTAAGATTTTACCATAAGGAATGCAAGGCTTAGTGTAAAAACAAAGTTGAAGGTAACACTGCATGCAGCCTACAAACGCACAAAGCAGAGAAATCATAAAGGACACACAAACCAAAAATGTCAGATGGAGCCTTCCTGAATTTATTTGCTAAAGGCAAACTAGAAATTTCTGTTTTGTGCCAGTAGTATCTCATAAAACATTCCAATACATTCTTAGAAGATGGGATTAAAAGCATTACGTAAAAGATCATTTTACTAATCTGAAACCTCTGTGTGTGGTAACTGATATAAATCTGTGATATAGTTGAATTAGAACAATTCATGCCTTAGAACAATTGTTGAAATCTCAATGTCTTTTTT
>VZTG01000773.1:0-59734 GCA_013397845.1 Melanocharis versteri | reverse complement strand
TATATATTATTTATTTTTACAGATTAATATATTTTATATACTAATGTTTTATATATTAAGTTTATATCTCTGTATATCTATTTTTATATATTATTAAAATACTATACACACAAACAAGGCTGCTCACCAAATTACTGCTTTAACCTCCAACTCATTTCTCCTCCGCAAATCCAGCATTGCAGGTGTTCTATTGCAAACACATTTTGCTTTCTATTGATAACTGCTTTATTTTGATTAACAGCTAATTATATGGCAAACTTTTCTTTCAGTTAGTAATTTCTTTTTGACCAAAAAGTGCTTCCAGCTGAGGGGACCCTGCAGCACTTTGCACACACAGTGTGCATATGGAGAGATTGCTGCTGCTTTGGTGAGTTGGCTGCAAGTTGTGCTGTTAACACTACAAAGTAGGAGGTTTTGGTGCCGAGAAGGTGGGGAGGTTGTTATTCTTAAAAATATCATAAATGTTTTAAAAATGTTAATTTAAAAATAAAATTTTATGTTTTTAAGAATTAATTCTAACATCTAATTTAATTTTTTTAAATTTAAGATTATTTTTTAGTTGTTTGAGGTTTTTTGTTTGGGTTTTTGTGTATGTGTGGGTGGGTTTCGTTTGTTTGTCTTGTTTTTTGGTGGGGCTGGTGACGAGACCTCACAGCACCTTGCAGTGTCTGAAGAGGCCTACCAGAAGCCAGAGGGGCACTATTCATCAGGAACAGTAGTGACAAGACAAGGTGGAATGAGCTCAGACTGAAGTAGAGGAAATTTAGGTAAGATATTGNCTGTTGTGGGTGCCTGGCATTTGGGCAGTGTCAAACCACAACATGCAGGTAGAGAGCTATTCTACCACATTCTTGATCTCTGGATGTAATCCATCAGCTGAGAAAGGCTGGTGGTGTCTCCAAGTTGGGGACGCTTGCAGGTAGGTCACTCCAGGTTGGAGCATGTGGCAGTGTATTCCCTGCAATCAGTTTAAGGTGGACAATATCTGGCCCCAAAAGCCAATGGGGAGCTGCTCAGCAGTGTAGGCAAGACTGAATTTTGCTGCTTTGACTGCGTGCAAACTGGAGCTGGTCTGTGCATGCCTTAGGACGTGGTAGAGCAGGAGGAAGAGGTGGAGGTGGCATTCAGGTGATGGAGTCAACATGCTTGAGCAACTATTCCTCTGCTACTGCTCAGCTGGGTCAGCTCAGAGACCTTTAGGCACATGGAGCTGGATGGGACCCTCTGAACGCTGAAGTCCAATTATCTGGTTTGTTATTTAGTCTTTATGAGTAACACCCAGGGCTGTCTCAGAAATGCAGAATTTTTAGTTGCATTTTGCCAGCAGGAAGGCTGTGCCAAGATCTCAGTCTCTGATGATATCTGCAACTCATTTCCAGTCTGGGTCAATGGACAGGTTGTAGTTTGCTGTTTTATTTGGTTTATTTCTCTTTTTTTCCTGTTTTATTGGCATACTTAGTGACTTTCTCCTGTCCAAATGTCACTGCTCAGTCAGTGTCTCCAAGTGCAGTATTCACATCGTTTGGCTCTGTAGCTTGGAAGTAAAAATTTTTACTTCCTGCTATCAACCTTTTCTCTCTAGCTCTTCCTAGATGAAAACTCTGTTTCTTAAACAGAGATGCAGACTATTGCCCTTCGGAGATGAGGTCCCCATTTCTACTGAAGACTCATGAGTCATGTTTGTGGGCATTGCGGATTCATTATGAATCCCTCATTTGCTCTTTGATAACAAGGATGTCCATACTGTTCTCCTTCCTAGGCAGTTACATCCCGCAGCAAAAAATCCTGGTAATTAGTACCAAGCCTAGAATTAACTACTAATTTTCATTCCATTTTGAACATTGCAGTCAAGGCCAATCCCCTTCTTCTTCTGTGATTGCCCAATCCTCCTGCACATTGGTGCTGCCAATTACTTTGTGTAATTAGAAGGTGTCATCAGTGTTGCCCTACTTTTTTTATGCCAAAGTGAACCTTAAAAATGTTAAACACTGCTAACCTCCTTCCAGGCTGCAGCTCAGCCTTCCAACACTCGTCATTTCCCTTGCCTGGTTTCCCATTCTGCTGATGTTCATGTTCACTGGCTTAATTAATCATTTCCCACATGGCGCTGGATAAAATGCCTTGCTGAAACCCAATAGATTTTCACATTTCTTTTGTCTGTTAAGTCACTTATCGTGTCAAAGGACATGTCAAACATCTCTCCTCCTCCCCTTGCACAAACCTGTGTGTCTGGTGAGACCATCAGCTTCTTTAGGATGCAGAAGCTGATGGTGTAGGGCAGATCCCACTTTTACTTGGTGGCTTCAAGCCACTGCTGGAACACAAAGAGTAAATAAGGAGGAGAGAGAGCAACTAATTTAGATTACCCAGCCTTTCTTTTTCAAATGAATCACTAAGAGCTGTTATGAATCTGTCTCCTCTCACATTTAGAGCATGGCCTTTCCTTTTCCTGTCTCCTACCATCTAAACAAGCTTTCTAAGTACTTCTGCACTCAGTCTTGCATCAATCTCGCTGTTCTTTGCTCTGAGCTGAGTGTATTTTTATTCATATATATATATATATATGTCTATAATGGTTCTACATGATGTCTATTGCCAGATTTTGAAATATAATATAAATATCTACTGAGCAGTTGTAGCATGTTTTACCACCAGAAATATTTGGTTTAAATTCCCAAGTTTTAAGAAGGGAAGAGAACATGTGGATTTGCAAATTCCAGGTGCATTTGCTGTNAGATTGCTGCTGCTTTGGTGAGTTGGCTGCAAGTTGTGCTGTTAACACTACAAAGTAGGAGGTTTTGGTGCCGAGAAGGTGGGGAGGTTGTTATTCTTAAAAATATCATAAATGTTTTAAAAATGTTAATTTAAAAATAAAATTTTATGTTTTTAAGAATTAATTCTAAAATCTAATTTAATTTTTTTAAATTTAAGATTATTTTTTAGTTGTTTGAGGTTTTTTGTTTGGGTTTTTGTGTATGTGTGGGTGGGTTTCGTTTGTTTGTCTTGTTTTTTGGTGGGGCTGGTGACGAGACCTCACAGCACCTTGCAGTGTCTGAAGAGGCCTACCAGAAGCCAGAGGGGCACTATTCATCAGGAACAGTAGTGACAAGACAAGGTGGAATGAGCTCAGACTGAAGTAGAGGAAATTTAGGTAAGATATTGGGGAGAAATTCCTTCCTGTGAGGGTGGTGAGGCCCTGGCGCAAGTTGCCCAGAGAAGCTGTGGCTGCCCCATTCCTGGAAGTGTTCAAGATCAGGTTGGATGGGGCTGGGAGCAACCTGGTCTAGTGGCAGGTGTCCCTGCCTGTGGCAGTGGGTCAGAACGAGATGATTTTTAAGGTCCCTACTATTCCAAGACATTCTGGGATTAATTAATTTGATTAATTAGTATATAGCTTCACTACAGAAGGCCACTAGTTTTTTTAAGACCATCACCTTCTGGTTTTTCCCCTTTCTGAGCAGCAAAGCACCTGCACAGTGTCACACATCTTTAACCCTTTTAAAACACGAGAAAAAGAGACCAGCAGCCAAGCACAATTAGTCTGGCGCCAGCAGCCTTGCAAAGTATTCCAGTGAGAAATCTCTGTTTTCTAAGACAGCATCTTCAAGGTTGGGCAGATAAACACCCTGTGAGAGCTAATAGTGCCTTTGTGCTGGATGAATGGGAAAAGGAGAGGTTATCCAGATGCAGGAGAAGGAAATTCTTCAGACCTGGTTGCTGAGCTTCAGGCTTCCTCCCAAATTTCACTTTACCTTTCACCTTGAAGGAGGCTGTGCGTCTGCTCTCATGCAGGGAGCTTTGCCTGAAAGGAATCAGCATCACCTGCTGATGGGCTGGAAACACAGGCAGGGATGTGAACCCTGACTGGTCCCATTCCCAGGTTTTGGCAGCCGTGGGGCTGATGGTTAGTTTATTGGATGTGACTTTAAAGGAAAATCTGAAGATGCCCTCAGGATGCCATTTCACTGCACAGGTGGCTCCTCTCCCTTCTCACATCCATTTTGACTGTGTAGTTCCGTCACCATGAGTCTCAGCAGGAGGTTGAAAGGACCCTGGGTATCTTGCAAACTCTTTTGCAGCCTGGGCCACACTTCCACCAGTGCATCAGAGCAGACTATCAGTGAAGTTCCTAAAACTAGGGAGGGAATTGGCTGACAAGGTCTGATTATTCCAGTGTGCTGGACTTGTGGACACCAGCATGCTGGGTTGCAGATCTGGACTGAACATGTTTTGTGCTCCTGTTATTTGGATATAAATGGATGTGCAGAAGATCTGCGATGAGGGAAGAAAGGTGGGATTGGAGGTTGCCCATGCAAGATCCTATGAAGGTATGAAAGCCCTGGGTTGGGTTTGCCATGGCTAGGTGATTGCCCCCAGCCAGGTATCCTGTGCATCCAGGGGACGAGGGCACCAGTCTCAGCCAAGCAGCAGAGCTTGTCACAGTGTCAGTCAGTAGCTATGGCAACTTACACAGAGGATTCCCAGAGAGGGATGTGTTGGCAAGCAGCCCAGTGGAGGGAGGACACAAGGAAAATAATGTGTACTCTTTGGGGAACTGGGATGGGTTTTGGCAGCATCATCACGCAGAGAGCAGGGAAGGTGGTGTTGAAAGTTGCAGTGATTGAGCCTCCCTTAGGGGTGTAAAACCTTCTGACAGCATAGCAGCACAAAGCTCTGAACAGGACCACAGAATCACAGAACGGTTTGGGTAGAAAGGGACCTTTAAGCTCACCCAGTTCAACCCTATGCCATGGGCAGGGACACCTTTCACTAGACCATGTTGCTCCAAGCCCCATCCAACCTGGCCTTGAACGCTTCCAGGTATGGGGCAGCCACAACTTTCTTTAAAGGGAGAGGTGATTTCCTGGTGTCTAGTAGAAATTCTCCCATGGTTCTGTGTAACTCACAAGGCTGAGAGAGTCTGCAGTATTAGACTGGTGTGAACTCTGGGATGACGCAGGACAGGTTGTTTCAGCCACTGACTGTAGCATCTCCCGAAAACCAGCCAGCCTTCAGAGGAGATACAAAGGTCCATTGCTTGATCCTGACCCCAGAGCATGGGATGAATTGAATGTGTTCTTGAGATTCTCCCCAGCCCCATTTCCCAAGATTCCCCTTCTTGCTTGTTCTAGGACTGCATACTAACATGGCATGCTGATCCCTGTACATGGAGGATTTTCATCCTCCCAAGAAAGATTTCTCTTTTATGACCAGTTGCAATTTGTCTCCCTGGCTGCTCTGAGAATCAGAAACCCTCAGAAAACACAGGCACATCTGTTGCCTTAGAGGATGTTTTTCTGTTTGGGTTTCTGCTGGTACCTCTAGTCACTGAAGTCTTGGCAGTACTTTTGGTAAGTGTTTGCAAAGCCCAGCTCTTGGAGTTATGTGGTTTGGGGAAGCCCTCAGCTTCCTCTAGAACAAGGATCTTGTAAGGTGGTGCGATGTCCAAAGCTGGCAGTGAACAACTGAAAGATGTTTCTTTAAACTCAACACACCACTGTGGTTGTGAGTTGCAGCCAGGTGTGTCTGTCCAGCCCTTCCTGTCTCAATTTTTGGTCTTCCAGTGGCTCTTGATGTTTAGTAGTCCATCAGTGGTGACATACATATCATCATCTTTCTCACACCCTCTTGGGCAGTAGGGGTGCTCCAAGGAGTTAGTCCTGAGATCTAGTAACCAGGCTTTGGACTATATCACACTGATGTTTGATGTGGAAATTGGGTGGGAAGTCAGACTGGATGCTTGTGTAAAATTGGTCTTTCCATGTCAGACTTATCGTGCAAAATAGGAGGAAACAGAGGCTTGTCTTGTATTTATGGCCTGGGAAGAGTGAAGATGTGAAGGTGCTGCACTGCTGTACTCCACTTTTGTACCCGTGTTGCTCTAATGAGGGGAGCTGTAAGCACTGAAATAAAGGCTGTATTTTGTTTTAAGGTCTCAAAACATTGGCAAACAATTCTGATTTAACCTGGTGCCCAGTCTGGATTTCAGCAGACACTACATTCCAGCTCACAGCAGTATTGCTGGGTGCTAGACCAGAGTCTGGCAGTGTCCAGGTTCAGGGCTATGCCCTTGATATAGAAACTGCATGGATGTGCTATGCAGAAGGGGAAATGAGAGGAATCACCCTGACCTCAATTGCTGTGCACACTCTATACCTCTTTGGTGTGTGGAGACATCCCTTGGGAAGCTGCACAGGTGCTAGAAATGTGTTCAGCCTTCCACAGGAACAAATGATCAAGGATATTCTACTTATGAAATATTATAGGAAACTACTGTATAATGTTCAGTGTAAGATCTTGTGGAAGGAGAAGATACTTATTTACAAAATATAAAAAACTACATTTTTCCTCTTTTTTCCTTTGATTTCATTCATTTACACACACCCCACAGGCAGAGAGATGTCCATGTTCAGGTGATCTGACAAGGATCACTGGTGGACAGCCTGAGGACACCAGCTTTCGAGTTCTCATGTCATTCCTTGGGTTTTTCTCAGCTGATGACTACAGACTCAGTTTTGGGCAGGTCTTTCATATCACTTAGGGGTTATTTATCTCAGACTCATCCTTGAATAGCCCATCAGTAGGACTCTATGACACTGAGCACTTCCAGGGATGGGGTAGCCGCAGCTGCTCTGGGCAACCTGTGCCAGGACCATACAAGGAAGAATTTTTTCCCAGTATTCCATCTAACCCTGCCCTCTGGCAGTGGGAAGCCATTCCCCTTGTCCTGTCACTCCAGACACTTTTCCAAAGTCCCTCTCCAGCTCTCTTGGAACCTCTTTAGATGTAGGATGCCTTAAATATCCCACAGGCAATTTACATTTGCAGCACTATATTCCTCCTGTAACTCTAACTGATACCTTATTACAGGTAAGAGATTTATAAGGGCAGAAGGTGGCATTAGGATCCTCCCTCCTAAGAGCCTGTCCAGAGCCATATTTCATCCATATAATCTCGTGCTGATTCCTTCACTTATGTTTGGCTAAATAATTTTGCATGAATTTGAATTCAGAGAGATCTTACCATATTGAAAAAAATAGCTTGAAACAAAGAAGCAGCAGTTCAGAAGAGGTGAGGGCAGGGAATGACAAAGAGGTAAGGATCAGCAGCGGTGCAGATGGGAACCGCTAGTGGAGAAAATTCTGCGGGGCATCACACATCACATGTCAGTAATTGTTACTTCATTTAAAAAACTATAAATTAACAACAAAAGCACTCCAAAATAAATACTTTGGGGCAAGTAATGTACTGAGATACATGGAGAGGACGTGACATCTTTCCACATTAGTCAAGTCTCAGGTAGATTTTTTTTGTTCTGGTTTTGGTTTTGTACTTCATCAGTCATGGACCAGGGAAGGTTCTGAGGACACCCATTAAGAGAGGCCAGGAGTGCAGCAGGACATGGTCATTGCAGGGAGCTGGAAAGTATGGAATTGTTTTGGAAGAGAGAAATGGATTATTATCTTTGCATCTATGAAATGTAATATGAGTGGGTTAGGATGCTTAAACCTGCTGTTGTCACAGCTAAGAGGAGCAAAACTTGGATGTCAAAAGTTAAAAATGTATTCAGTGCATTGCTGGAGAAAGTCCGAGGGATATCATGCATCTCTAGAGATGTCAGGAGGATATCTCTATAGTCCCTCACTGTGAATGTGGGAAAAAAAAATTCATTATCACTCATTCTCTGCATTGACTTTTTTGTCTGCAGTGACCTTGGTGCTGCTAGCTTTTCTTTATGCTCCCCAGGGCACAGGTTGGATCAAGCAATTAAAAAAAGCTGCCTGGGTGTATGCATGGTAACATTTGATTTCTATTATTTTGATGGCTTCTGCCGTTCATCAATCATTGTCCCACTGCCTTCTCTCCTCCCTGCTGCGCTCTCAGTCCTCTCTCCTGTGTTGGGGTCCAACTGTTGGAGTCTTACCGCATGTTAGACCCTGTGTATCTTTGCAACAAAGACCAAATTACCCGTTAGTGGGCTCACAGCCTCCTCATATTCATGGTGACTTGAAATCAAAAGCATCATTGCTTGACAGCAGAGCTTAATGTGGGACCACTGAACCTGCCCTGCCTGGCTGAAAAACACTTCATGGTGTTCAGAAAGTGTGTGGCTGTGGCACTTCATGGTGTTCAGAAAGTGTGTGGATGTGGTCATGAGTTTGTGGTGGGCTTGGCAGTGCTGGGTTAATGGTTGGACTTGATGATCATAGAGGTCTTTTCCAATATAAATGATTCCATGATTCTGTGACTCAAGAGCAGGCTTCATGTAGCTGTTGCAGAGATCAGTGGAAAACACCCTGTTCAGGGCAGGATCAGGATTTGACCAAACAGAGCAGAGTACAGCCAAGAATGACCCCATTTAACTCCTTTAGCAGAGGAAATCCAGCATGACAGCTTTCAAGCAATCATTTCCCCCATCCTCCTTTGGGTTGATTTTTCTCTTGGCTAGCATGTTAGTTTGGGTTTTTTTGCAATGAAAAATTGAATTATTACTGAATATAAACATTTTATGAACTGCTACGGGAGGTGAATTATTTATGGAAGGGGAAGGAGTGCTTTTTCTGAGCCTTTCTGCTCTGTCAGTTGCAATAAATATCGATGTAAGAGTGTGTTTAAAGCTTGCATGTTCTGCCTGGGAGACAAGAACTCTGCCTTTTTCCATCATCTCTTCTCTCAATTATCTGCTTAATAGATTTGTCTCTAGCATGTTTTATTTCTTGATTAAGCTTGGAACAACTCCAAAGGAAGAAGCATTTGCAGATCGCCTCATTTTCAAATGAGACAAATTATTTACCCAGCAAGGTACAAATGGCTTGGAGAGGCTGTAAACATTTGCTGTGCCCACAAAAGTGCATTGTAACAACAAATACCCCTTCTAGTTCTTCACAAAAGACTTATAAAAGTGGCGCTTTTAATTTTTAGTTTCTAAATTTACTGCCTGGGAGCTTTTTTTTCTTTAGGAAAGGGACCACTGTGCACACTTTCATGTGCTGGCAGCTGGGTTTGGCAGGTAGGTCTGGCATGGGTGATGCATGCACAGACTGTGCAGTGGAAGAATATTTTTATTCAGTTCTATGTTAATGATACCCTTCTTGGGAAGTGGGTTTCCATGACCCAGATATATTTTTAAGGCTATTTGCAGCCACATTACAATCACACCATCCTCTAGACCAGGTGTCTCTGGCCACATGGGCATCAGTGCAGCACTGTCTCAAAGCAAGTGGCCCATTTGCAACCTCCTCCAGATGTTTCAGGCTGGGCCTGGAGCTGCCAAAAGACCCCAGGACATCAGATCCCTGGGTGGTAACATCCCATCGGCTTCGCAAATCATGAGAATGCAAGATGCTCCCCGAAATGGGAATATGCTCTGAGTCTCTTGAGTGTTTCTGGGGTTTTCTCCCAGCCTGTGCAGCTCTCCAGGCTTTGTTTGCTGCACACATTTGTAGAGCCCCTTTGCTGGCACAGGCAGCTGTGCACATAGCCTGGGATTTTCTTTTTCATGCATGTGTGAATGGTGTGTTTCCCTGATATTTTTGGTGTGCTCAGAATGACGCTTTTGATGGAGCACAGTGGGGCCCTCTGGACATGAGCACCTTTGATATAAAGACACAACCCATTTGGTCTGAGCTTTGTTTTCAGAGCTTTACACTCCTTGCAAACACTGGAGGAGCCCTTGAAAATAACCAATTGATTATAAAACAACCTTCTCCCACAACATGCTTTCTCACCGTTTTCCATATAAAGCTTTCCTACAGTCATCCTTATCCCTTTTTATTTCACTGTGATGGCTTTGGTGTGGACAGTGCGGTACCTGCAGAGACCTCTACTTGCTTCATTCACTCATATCAGTCCTTGTTTTTAAGTAATTAAGAGGAGATTTCACAATAGAGCCATCTGTTCCAGTGCCTTCTGCTGTCTCTTTTCCATACTCCCCCAAGACAGCTTTGGTGGTCCCAGTATTTACAGATTTGGTACCATTGGACTAATCAAGTTGTTAAAGAGCTGGAGTCAGTGAGTCCTCCCCATTACATTATTGATGCTTAAGTGATCATGGCAGTTTCCCAAGCTTGGGGTGGAAAAATGCAGACCATTTTTTCATTTCCTGCAATTCATCTAACTTTCATGCCTCCCTCTGGTAGGGATAGCTTCTAAAGAAAAATATGTTAACTGGAAGTGGAATGAATTGAGTATTGCACTGTTAGAAGTGATAAATTTTAATGGCCCTTACTCTGCTCTCCATTACACCAACACAGTCCCAGTGACTTGTGCTGGTGTGTTGTATGGTTTCCTCAAAAGATGCATGGGCATCCTAAGCTTTGTCTCTTCCCAAAGAAGCTTTCCCACCTCCCAGTTCTCCCACACTGTCCCCTAAAACTGTCTGCTTCATCTCACTTTAGTCATAGAGTCACAGAAGGGTTTGGGTTAGAAGAGACCTTAAAAAAGACCACCCAGTTCCGCCCCTTGCTATGGACAAGGATACCTTCCACTAGACCAGGTTACTCCAAGCCCTATCCAGCTTGGCCTTGGACACTAAAGGGATGGGGCAGCAACAGCTGCTCTGGGCAACCTGTGCCAGGGCCTTACCACCCTCACAGGGAGGAATTTCTTCCTAATATCTAATCTAGACCTCCCTTCTTTCAGTTTAAACCCATTCTGCCTTGTCCTATACATTCATCGTGCTTTTTAGAACAACCCTCCTCACAGCAACCAGGACAATTTCAATGGAATAATCCACATTTCCTCTCCAGTAATTCCACATATATTATGCAAACTCTGCACCTTAATGTCTACAGCACAAACCAGTTTTATAACTGGATTTTGTAGTCTTTGCAATAACACAGTATTTAAGGATAAAGATGGGAAGGGAAATCCAACTCAGCCTTTCTCTTAGCTCAGTAACCCTTTATCTTAAAATCTTTGCTCAAGCCTCAGCTCTCTTCTTTCATCTACTTAGTTCACACCCAGATCTATTATGTTTTTTCCAGTTAAAAAGAATTACAGCCTCTTACTATCAACTATAGAAACATTCAATGGGGGCATTGCGCAGGAAGGCATCAATTGACAAGCAGAATTCAGTCAAAGCCAGTGACTGGCTTGTCACTTTTGAATGTTAAAAAATACTTTAGATTCCTTATATATATAAAATTTTGTAAAGAAATAGGACAACCTCAAATACACACACACATACACATAAGCATGGCAGAAGCAGGTGATTGGACCAAATGTAGGTTAATCTGCACTTATCCACATCTGTGTTGCATTATTCAAGGCTGTGTTGTTGTCACACTGCCTATGTTGTGTGTAGCACGTCTCACTATCCCTGACTTGTGTTAAACACTTGGGACATGGTTGGAAGTGGGGAAATGCAGCTCATCAAGCTGCAGAAATGTTTGCTGTGGAATATTGTCCTGGTTTAGGGCAAAGTTATGGAGGAAAACCTCCAGCAAAGTGAATTCAAGGGGCCCCCCTTTCCCCCACCGGTTCGGGAGACAAAAAAATCTCCTCCGAGAGAAGTGGAAAAAAAAAAGAGCCTGTTTATTCAACAGCAAAACACCCACAAACACGGAAAATGAACAATATTAAACAGTGGAACCTCTCGCTGTTCTGGAGAGAGGGCAAATTCAGGAAAAGAGTTCTTTTCACGGGGTGTATCTCGGCTCGCTCAGCCTCCCTGCAGTCCCTCCTGGGCTGGAAAATGCAGCCTCCCGGGCCGGCTGGGCCCCAGCGGTGAGATCCCGGCGTTTCTCCTGGGTTCTCGGTCCGGAGCAGAGCTGATCAGTCCAAGGAACGAAAACTACAGTCCAGGGATCTCCTCTGCCTCAGCTAGCTAGGAAAACTAACTAAAAAGCAAAAGAAAACCCTCTCCCGCTGTCCGCACTGCAGCACGCACACCGGGCACGCGAAGCAGCCGGCGGTTCCGGGCGGTGCAGACGAGGCTCCAGTACACAAAGTGCGCGCCATGTGCTCCCCTCTTCGCCCTCAGAGCCGGCCTTAAAGGCGCAGAGCTCAATGTCCAGCAGCACGGCAGAACAGACGACTGGGGATACTGGGCTATTCAGCCACCCCAGGACAAATATTCATCATGTTGGAGCTGGTACCCCAGTGGATGGATTCAAGGGTTTTTTGCCAGAGTAGTTCTTACAAAAAATATCTGCAACAATATTTTTATATGCTATGCATTTTATATAGTAGATGTGAATATTTATATAGTACATATAAAAATGTATGCATTTTATTAGTATTATGCTTTTTAAAAATTATTTTATTTGTATTTATCCCCATAAACCATGACCTGATCTGGGCAAGCTGATCTAGTTGAAAATATCCCTGCTCATTTCAGAAACGGTGGACTATATGATCTTTCCCTTCCAACCCAAACTATTCCATGATTCTATGATTTTAAACCTCTGCACCGTGGGAGTGCCACTAAAAGATGTGCCTTGAGGATGGATAAAGTATCATGGATTTGAATTCTCTTTCCATTTCCAATAATAAGATATTGTGCACCCAAAGCATATACAAATACAAGAAGTTTGGGTTATATGTCTGTATTTGACTTTACACACTAAAATGGGATAAAATTGGGTGTCTTTGGACCCTAAGCATGTGTGTGCTTTGCTTTCACAGGAGGTACTTTTGGCTTGGAGGCTCTGAAATGTTAAAGCATTAGATCACTTCCATGGTACCTGGTTGTTACAACCACCCCAAGTTCAGTGATCAAACAGAAAACAAGAGGTTATCCTTGCTGCTTGGCCTCTGAGCTGAGCTGCAGGCTTGTCTATCGTGTAGGCATCCATTGTCGTGACAGCAATTAGAGCTGTGACCTCACATCAGTATCTCCCTCAGCTCTGCAGGGTCACTGAGGGTGGAGGCAGGGATAATGCCAGGTGACTGCAGAGTTAGGTGATAAATTTACCTGCCATGAGCAGTATGGACAGAAGAAGTAGGCAGTATTCAAAACTCTTTTTGCATTGGACTTTCAGCTGTGTGTCACTGCTCCAGCCCAGTGCAAGGAAAAACTTAATTACCACAGGGTCAAGGCTCTGGGGAGACCTTAGAGCCTCTTCTAGTACTTAAAAGGGCTCCAAGAGAGTCAGAGAGGGACTTTGGACAAGGAGTGACAGGACAAGGGGGAATTGCTTTACACTGACAGAAGGCAGGGTTAGGTGGGATATTGGGAAGAAATTCCTCTCTGTGAGGGTGGTGAGGCCCTGGCACAGGTTGCCCAAGGAAGCTGTGGCTGCCCCATGCCTGGAAGCATTCAAGGCCAGGTTGAATGGGGCTTGGAGCAACCTTGTCTAGAGGGAGGTGTCCCTGCCCATGGCACAGGGCTGGAACAAGATGATCTTTAATGTCCCTTCCAACCCAAACCATTCTGCAATGCTATGATATTCTGGGTATTAACTTTGCCGTGGGACTTGGTTTACTGTTTCTTTACTTAGTGGTCAAGGTCCTTGTTCCTCAATGTCTCCCCCATGGATGTTCACGGGGTCCCTATTCATAACCTCTCTTTTCCTAGCGTTTGCCATGTTGCCACTTTGGACATGCAAACTATTTGAAACCAGGTGATTAGTTTTTCTGTGAAAGCCCACACTGGAACTGCTTTCACATATAAACTGAAACTCAGATTGCGATGTCTCAGTTTTGAGACAAATTTAGGAGAAGACACTCCTCTAATGAGTTGTCTTCTCTAAAAGGGTTCCAAGAATTCCTTTCCACCAATAGGAGATGAATATTAATGGATAAAAGTGAAAAAAACCCAAACCCAACAGTTTATTAACAAACAGAATGCCCACAAGGCAAGGGGGGAAAAAGTAAGTAACTGCTAAATATTAAACTGTCAGACCTTACCCACACACACACAGAACAAAAACCCAAAATGCCAGGGAAAATACCCACTCACGACATGCAGCACAAAATGGCGCCGGCTACTCTGTCAGGGTAAAAAACTGAACAAACAGGAGCTTCACACAGCAGTTTGAGCAGCAGATGAAAATTCAGTGGCTCTCTGGCATCAACCTCCTCTCCACGGCAGATGAAGCAGCTGGGCTGGAGCCTCTTGGTGTGTTCTCTCTCCCCATCTCGGTTTCCAGAAGTTTGGGGGCTGCAACGGAGCAACCCGTCTCCCCCTGCCGCCGGTCGTGCTCCTCCAGTCTCGGACCAGCAGCTGTTCAGTTCACCTAAAAGGCAGCTGAAAGATTGCTGCTCCAGCTTCTCCAAGGCCAGGGAAGGAAAAAGATTCTCACTTGGGCCAACAAAACCAAGCTAGCCAAGCAAAACCAAGCTGCACAGGGCCATGGAACCCCTCACTAGTAAGGCTTTGAAAAAACTGACCAAAGAGCCCAAAGCTCCCCCTTCCCGGCCCCGCACACATCCGGTCCCGGGCCTTAAAGATACTGCAACCATTTCTGGGCATAAAGCAGAGGATCATAGAATCCTCTGTCATCCTAAATCACTCCAAGACATGTGACTAACTAATGTCTTCATTTTTCATGTGTACAGTTAAATTTTAGGATGCCTGCCCAATCAGCATTTATAGGATATTGAGATACAGTCATATAGTAGCTACTGCAGTGAGGAGCAAAAAATCATCAATGGAGTGGCAAAACAATATAGCTGCTATTTAATTTTTACCATCTTCCTCTTTTACCCACTTTACTGGTTAATCTATTTCTACTCCCATGTGAGCAATTACGCTATCACGCAGACTAGAAATTAAATCTAAGAGCAGCACTAAGGAAGAAGAGAAGTAATGATTCCCTGAAGGGAGCAGCAAAATACAGCAAGTCGAATTATATTGCTGCGACAGAAGAGCTACTTCTTGTCAAACAGTGGTGTCTTGACCTTTCTCCAGGGAGACCCATCCTTCTGTATCCATGATTTGGATGATAATAGAAGAAATTCAGACAAAATCTTACTTGTGGTCTCAAGCACCACCCATCTCCATCTTTTGCCTCAAGGGCAAACCTCGCAGTTCCCATGCAGTGGACTGCAGTATCACCTATTGGAGAAGGGGCAGGATTTAGGAAACAGGAGCTGGTGATGGGCTCAAGAAGCTTCACAGCAGAGCTTCCCATAAAGTCTGGGAAGGAGGGTTTCCCCGGCAGTCCCTGTCCAGCGCCGTGAGAATAATTGGACTTAATGACCTCCCCCCCTAGCAGTGTGAATGGACACTGGCACAGGTTTCCCAGAGAAGCTGTGGCTATCCCATCCCTGAAAGTGTTCAAGGCTAGGCTGTGTGGGACTTGGAGCAACCTGATACAGTGGAAGGTGTCCCTGCCCATGGCAAGGCAACTGGAGTGACATGAGCTTTAAGGTCTCTTCAACTGTTCTAGTATTCTATGAATTTGGACCAGAGGTGTTGTCAGCAGTGCCAGTCAGTGAGATGCACTTGTCCTTCATCTCCTTGGGCAGTAGCTCTTCAATTCTTTCACCAACCATCTGTCCTGTCTTTGCTGAAAGGTGATGCCTTTGTCTCCTCTCCCCATCCTGCTGCTGGATCTCTGTCAAAGACTTATGACACTATGAGTTTGTGAAATGCAACAGCTTCATTTGACCTAAACTTCATTTTCCTATGTGTTCATTAGCACATCTGCACCAGACTCTCCTCTTACAAATCACATCATGGGTTCACATGTAGCTTTTGCAGTATGTTTTGCAGTATGCATTCAGGAAGTTGTTTATTATCCATATTTACATCTATGGAGCAGCTAAGGGCCACTATGCACGTGCCGAAGTTTTCTAATGAACTGAAATAATGCATTTTTAGTTCATCTGCAATTTGTGTCTTCAGACACTTTAAATGAGGTGCTGAAAACATCTCTCTGCCAAGAATCCCACCAGAACCAAAGGCTCACAAGGACATCAGATGAGGGTTGTTCAGCCTTGACACAGGCTGCCCAGGGCAGTGGTAGAGTCCCCATCCCTGGAGGGATGGGACAGACAGATTTAACAGGGACAGATAGATACAGCACTTGCAAACATGGGTTAGTGGTGGGCTTGGCAGTGCTGGAGACTGGTTGGACTCAATGATCTCAGAGGGCTTTTCCATTCTTAAAGATTCAGTGATTCATTGTGCCCTTTTTGCAGGGGGATGAGCAGAGGCAGGCAGCTGCCAGTTTCTCCGCTACCCATTGGATATTTGAATTAGTTCATTGCATTCACCATGAATTGCACTAAAAACTCTTCGCACTTAGAGAGGAGAAGAATTTCCAATGCTATGTTGTCTTTGCAATTTCTTCCACTTTTCTGGAAGAAACATGAAAGTTTCTTCTCAAGGTTTTTTATCCCTGGGACCCTAACAGATGAGCCTACTTAATTCACATGTCCGTATTGCTGTACAGTTGTGTGTGTTGTCTCTCTCTTGAACAGAGAGTCAGATGTGGGATGCTCTTTGGCCCAGCAATCTCTCAAAAGAGCACTTTGGCTCTGTTGCGGATCGAGTGAGAGCCTTAGACAAGCCCTGCCTTAGGTTCAGATTTTTGGCAGCAGCTTTGCTTAGGTGACCCACAGCTAAATCACTCTGGCTTGCAAGTTCTTAAGAATGGCCAATCAGGTCTGTTATAAAATGAGTTATTTATTGAATAGACAGGAGATTAACAGACGAAAGGCCTTAAACAGAGTTATTTACTACACAGGATAAAACAAAGAACTACTACTAGATTACATAAAACAGTGCACGATATAAATGTACCTATATTATAGCTAGCAAAGAAACAGTACAAATTAGGAGTCAATGTAACTTACCGCCATTTGATGATGAGGTACACAAAGTCCTATCACTCAACCCCCAGGAGAGTAACCATGAAAGTCAGCATCCTGACTTCGGGGAGAAGACTCCAAACATTCTGAGGAATATGCAGATTTCTACTTTGTGAAAATATGGTGTAGTTTTTATAGTTTGTAAAGTGATGTCAGAAATTCCAGCTTATCTTCCCACATCAGCTTCCACAGCAAGATGTTTACTGTCAGCTGAAAGCATCAATCCTGTGGCACCAAAATAACTCACTACAAGGCAAAACTGTCTTTCACCGAGGCTTATGTGGTGCTTAACTCAGAGCAAGATGCCCTGAGTTATTGCACCGGCTAACAAACAACAGGTAAGTTTTCCTGTGGCAGGGGCAGAAGTCCTGCTACAGGCTCTTCTCATGCTGTTCAGGTTCTTGCAGCCTATCCAGATCTGCCTGCGGCAACACTTTTCCCAATCCTACAGCACTCTGTCGATAAAGATGCTGTTGTATGTCAAACCATGACATGGGTCAAAGCATCCATGCTGTGAACTGCTTTGTTTGTTTAACTGTGTGGCAAATTTTACAGTCATCTGTCCTTTTGAAGGACAAGGGGGCTGAGTTGCTGCTTCTAGACCAACCCACTGGAGAACAGACGTACAGGCAATTAAATGGGATGTTGGCAGAACTTTGACCTGATCCTGACCCATTTTCCAGGGGTGAACATGACATTTACAGATGGATTATTTCTGTGAGCAAGCTCAGGCTGTGATCACCCTGGGAGCTTTTCCAGCAGGCTACATGAGCTGGCTTCCTTGGTGACACCATCGAGTTCATCATCTGTACAGGCTTGAGCCAGTATGGAGACAACATGAAAACTACTATATGGAATGGCCAACATGTGTCCCTTCTTTAGCAGGACCCATAAGCTTGTAATACACAGGGAAATTCAGAGTGGTATAAACTGGCAGATTTCCACAGGTTGTGATTCACACCAGGAGGTCTCGGTATTGTTTGGTTTAATCTCTCTCCAGATCCCCAGATACACCTTTTCCTGGTTTCTGGGATTTCTGCTGTGGGATCTCCCAGTGTTATGCTCCCCAGAGTCCATGCTGTTCCCTTTGGCAGGTGTTTAGCTGCCAGGAGATAGGGATGGCTTTGGGCTCCTGGGCTGTTGCAGATGCTGGTGGATATGCTTTATCAGGCTCAGACTATGCTCTCTCTGTGGCTGGGGAGCACAGGGAACTGGGTGCAGGCTGGAGGCTGGAGAGCAGATCTAAGGTGAAGGCAGCAGTGGAGAGAAGGAAACAATCCTGGGGCTGCCGGTGTTTACCCTGAGGTCCACAAAGTTGATTTTGTGTGACAAAGCTGCCTAGATGTGCCACTTCGTCTGACCGTGAGGATTTATCTCACCCTTTCTCATCACATATATACCTCTCCACACTGGCTGGGGTGTTACTCTTAGAGTTACCCACAGCTACGTATCTCACTCAGCTCTTTGGCTCTCTGCTGTGTTCACCATCACCTTCAGTCCTGGTTTTGTAACGTTTCAGTCATGACAGCCTGTACAATAATTCTTCCTCCTTGAAAACCCACATTCCATGGTCCTCAGGCAGTGCGATATCCATGATTTGGGGGCTGCTGACTCAAACAGCTTTTATAAGTGGATGGCAACGTGGTTCTGCTCTGCCAAATTACTTGGTTTCATCCCTTCCAGTACATTGATTGTCTTGCTCATAACCTACTTCAGCTAGTGCTAAAGTCACCTTCTTGAAGGCTCAGCACTTTTCTCCTCTTTCATGTCAGTGCTGTGCTTGATGGGCCGTGACTAGGGATGTTTAGAGATACTGGTCCCTCCCCATCCTGCTCACATTTACTCCATTGTCCATTGTCCAAGTTTCAAATTAATTCATTAATATATCTCACATAGTCTTCGTACACAATTGGCTTATCCAAACTGACTTGCTTTCTGTACATGTGTTTATATATATATATGTGTGTGTGTGTGTGTGCATATGTCTTAGAGGTTGATTATTAATGTTTGGGGAAACAATAGTCTTGGTCACCAGGAGCCTCTTTGTACCATTCACAGTCTCACTGAAGCTTTACAGTAAATTATTGTGTACAAGATAATAGCACAGGCATTAGAGGATAAAGCTGTCATTAAGCATCCATGTAGGAGTTGGAGATGGGGCACTGGATGCAGCAGACAGTGACAAGGGTGTTCTTACACTTGCAGTGGCAAATTTGTATGTTGACAAGCCATTGAAACCAGGAGTTGGTTGGAATTGACCTTTTAACTAAAGGAGGCTGGGGTGGAAAGTGGAATTAAATGGCTGAATCACAGAATCACAGACTGGTTTGGGTTGGAAGGGACATTAAAGATCATCTTGTTCCAGCCCCCTGCCATGGGCAGGGACACCTTACACTAGACCAGGTTGCTCCAAGCCCCATCCAACCTGGCTTTGAACACTTCCAGGTGTAGGGCAACCACAGCTTCTCTGGGCAACCTGTGCCAGGGCCTCACCCCCCTCACAGGGAGGAATTTCTGCCCAATATCCCATGTAACCCTGTCCTCTGTCAGTGGGAAGCCATTCCCCTTGTCCTGTCACTCCAGTCCCTTGTCTAAAGTCCCTCTCCAGCTCACTTGGAGCCTCTTTAGGTACTGGCACGATCTCTAAGGTCTCTTGGAGCCTTCTCCAGGTGAAAACCCTCAGCTCTCCAGCCTGTCTCCAGAGCAGAGGGATTCCAGCCCTCACAACATCTCTGTTGCCTCCTCCCAACTTATTTCAAGAGCTCCAGTATCTTGGAGTGCAGGGGACATGTTGTGTTGCAGTAAAATGTCAGGCAAAGCAAGAAATCACTCCGGCCCAGAATTTTAGGTTTATTTCTCTGGGAGGCAAGAGCACATTGTGCTGTTTACTATTGCATGAGGGACCTCAGCATGGGGCAGCATTCCTTTGCTAGAAATGGGTTAAGAGGCAAGTTTTGGTTCTTGCAGAGCAGTAACCATTGATCAGGCTTGTCTTTAAAAATCAGTTGCGTTTGCAGGAGGATGCACCTGTTTATGCTGAGTCCAAATGTATTTCTTTCTGTTCACATTAGAAAAGAGAACAGCTTTAGGATCAAAACACAAGCCTGCTCGTCATCTGAGCAATCCTTTCTGAGCAGAATTTGCCTGGAATCCATGTAGTCCGGTATCTTCAGCCAATCATAGCCAGAACCAGACAACCAGAGGGGGGTTGGAGGAGATTCCTACATCATAGAATAACTCCTGCTTTGGCCCGTGGTTTTTTGGGAGCAGTTAAATGCTGAAGACAATTCTGAATACTCACAATATCCATCTAAACAGCCATGACTTGATTAAATCTCATTATATACTGAAGTTCAGTGACCTCCTTTGGCATTGATTTCAACCAGCCATTATTATGGATTTTGGGTTTCCCACTACTTCATTTCACCAAACATCTCTTTTCCTTTTTTAAGAGCTGGAGAATACCTAAGAGCAAGTGACACTGTATTCCAGAAAGGCAAAATAATTTGAAAATCCCAGACATACTTTCTACTTAGTTTGGCTCAAAAGTATCTTTTTTTTCATTGCTGTTTTGTTTAGAAAAACGTTAAAGAGAAATCTGATGTTCTGAAATACTTCTTGTGAAGCACTTTGATGTTTTGTTTCATAAGAGGATTCATAGTCTTTGGTGTTGTCTTGAGTAGAATAAGGGGGAAAAAAAAAAGGGATGGGAAAGAATTAAAGAAACTGGAAGAGAAAATTAAATTTCATTTTAGAATTAATTAAATGCTTTGGCCTAACATTTTGTAAAGTATCTTTTTTCTTCAGTGAAAAATCTGAATATTTTTCTTTTTTCATCGAGACGTACTTTTCCAGATTAAGCTAGAAATATCTCTCCTGGGCAGGACTCCACCATGAAGTCCCCCATCTCCTTTTTCTGCATTATTCATTATTTTGTATGTGTACATCAAGAAGAGGGAATTGGCCTGGCTCAGTGCCAGCAGAGCTGCTGTCAGCAGAATACATTGAGCACCCTGTGCTATTGCTGAGCAAATGTAGCCTATCTTTAAAGTCCTTCAAAGAAAGTGGAAGCCTTGAAGTGGTCAAACCTTGCCCTGTTCTGTCCTTCCCTCCCCCTTTTTGTTCTGTCCTTCCCTCCCCCTTTTGGCTTTCCTTTGGCATCATTAGATAAACGCAATCCGTGCCTACACGGGACTTGACAAGCATCTCCAGAGACAGATGGGAGCTCATTTCAACCCCAGTGTGCCCTGCCTGGGCTGAAAGAGGGTGTTCAGGTCACCTTCATCTGCCACCACCTTCAGATATCCTCAGTCAAGGGGAAAATGCAATCAAAACAACCAGGGTGGCTGACGCCTCATGCAAGAGCAGTGTGGTGTTCATTGATACATGTGGAGAGCAGGCTTGGCTTTAATGGATATAGATCAGGCCACCACCTCCCCAGGTTATTGTAATCTGGTAAGAACTGCTGCCTATGCATTTATGAGGCGTCTGCCCTGTCCTGTACAGCCTTATGTTCTCCTCAGGTCTGTAGATGGATAAACTCTCTTTAACCTCACAGGAAAATTTTCCTGTTGAACTTGGCTTGCCAAATGTCATCTGATGCCTCATATGCTCTTTTTCACTGAGTTTTATTTCAAGTTCCATTTCAGGTCAGCACTGTTGATTCTAATTATCCTTTGTAAGGCTGAGACCAGAACTAGGCAGAAAATTAGGAGACGTGTAATTTGCTGCTATTTCAGTTCAACCCTCCATTTCATGCCAAGAGAGCAGTTCTTAAAATCTTCCTCAGCAAAATTTAGAGCATTGAAAATCCCTTAGATAAAGAATTTCAGAGCTGGACTAAGCTGTGCCTGTTGGTTACATCCGGACTGGAGCTGGTCCATGGTTCATACTTGCTGCTTAAGCAAAGGTTTAAGTGAGCTGTGAGACCGACGTCTTTTAGGATGGGTTCTAGCACGTTCCTTGAATACTTTGAGAGCTAATTTGGTGTGCAGAAATCTGCAAAGGTCCAAATACCACTATGACCTGCTGTTCTGAAAATAGGGGGAACGTAACATTTTCAGGGCTTGTTTCAGATTGCAGAAGGAATTTGTAACTTTTGGGCACCTTCCCCACAAATTGGCCTTGGAATGATAAATAATAATGAAGGAAGTCTCAGAATCACAGGATCTTTCTCCAAAACAGCATGTTTTAATGTTACAGGAGCAACCAATATGGTACCTTAGAATACAGATATTTTTACTATACCCAGAATAATTTTTTTTTAAAATTAACTCTTAAAGCTGCTAATATTCCTCTCACTTCTTCGCTGCATATAAGAAGTATTTAAATGTATAACACAGCATCTCTGAGTGACGTAAAGATCCTGGAGAATCAGGCCGGTTCCAGATGATAGCATCACAGAATGGTTTGGGTTGGAAAGGACCTTTAGGACCATCCAGTTTCAACCCCCTGCCATGGGCAAGGACACCTTCCACTAGACCAGGCTGCTCCAAGTCCTGTCCAACCCAGCCTTGACCACTTCCAGGCAATAGGGCATTGCACAGGAAGTACAGTGCAACTGCCTTAAGAGAGTATAGCTGTACTGTGCACTGTTTGGATAACATGAGGTCATGATGACATTGAACAGTATCAGACAGACATTTGATTGATAGTCATCAGATCTGGAAGGGGGATTTAAGTTACCTTCCTGAGACATCCCCTTCATCCCTACAAGCAATAGAGATGCAGATCCCAAGAAGGGCACACGCCTCCTCATTCATACTTTGCATTAGGAAATTCCCTGTGCCTGACACTCAAACATGATGATCCAGGTTGCAAAGTTGCTAGCACACTCTTGGCTGCAATTCTGGCCCGTTGTAACTAATGCTTTTCCAAGCAATTGTTGGGTTGGGTTCAGGAGCTGGCATATTCCAAGGGCACTTCCCAATAGGTTGTTTTCCCTCACTCATCTGTAGTGGAGATGGAGAGACTTAGGAATCAGTTCTCATTAACCAATTCTAATTCTTATTCAATTCTAATTCTCATTCTCATGTTGAGTTTCTGGGCACTGATGCAATCAACAGAGAATAGCCTGTGTCTGTGCTAGTAACACTTATTTAAAGTTTATGTGTTGCCTGAATATCATAAATAGGCTTTGAGACCAGCCTGTTGCACCAGCTGTAGCTGTCGTAAATGGTCAGAGATTCTCTCCTCCTTCTGCTGTCTCTACATGCTCTGGATGGCAGATACGGAGAGCTGGACACACTGGGTGTTTCAGTGGTCTAGTGGGAAGTGTCCCTGTCCGTGGCAGGGCAGTTGGAACGACATGAAGCCCCTTAAAAGCCGACTTAAAAGCCCCTTTCAAATCAAACCGTTCTGATTCTGTGTATGTGGTAGCAATGGGGAGTGGCTGGTCTATCCCAGGTGTGGTAGGACTCCATACGAACGGGGCCCATGCTCTCTCGCATACTTGAAGGGACCAGTTGTAGTGTAATAGCTGGTGATTTTAAAACATTTGCCTGAAAAGGATTTAGATTTAGATTTAGAATACAAACACAGAATCACAGAATGGTTGGGGTTGTAAAGGACCTTTAAATGTCATCTTATTCCAACCTCCCTGCCATGGGCAGGGACAACTTCCACTAGACCAGGTTACTCCAAGCCCCATCCAACCTGGTCTCAAATTCTTCCAGGGGTGGGGCAGCCACAGCTTCTCTAGGCAACCCATTATTTCTAGATGTGCACTGAATCCATGTGACATACTGGTATTTAGAATTTCTTTGTCAACAAGGTGTGGTATTTCTAGATCAGTAGCCTTCTATCCTCCATTTCCAGAGGTTGTGGCTGAGCTATTCCAGAGCTGGCAGACACAGTGCATCAGTGCGCATACACCTAAGAATGGCTGTTGTTTTATTCTTTGCCTGCAAAGGCTCATCTTGGGAGACATAAAGTAGTCAAGGGTCAAGTCCGATCACCAAGAACAGTGGAGCTGAGTACTCACAGAATTGTTACATCTGCATTCAGACCAGCAAAGCAAGGATGGAGATAAGCAGTCTCATTTTTCACAGTCCGATGAGACTGATTGTTGCATTAACCTCCCAGCTCAGTTGCAGAAGTGCATTCCCTGACAGCCCACAGGGAGTACAAGGCTTTTCTGTGCCTTTTCTGCAGAGATCACAGGGGTTTGGGGGAAAAACCTGTCACTTCTTGCAATGTTTATGTTTGCATAATACATCTGCTAATGAAGTTGCCAGATAACAAGTACAGTCAGGCTGCTTCAGAGCTCACTTCTATATAAACCAGCATTCTATGAGCAGCAGAATGAATAAATCCTGGTTTGTGTTCCACCTTTAAAATCCACTCCCTACATCCATAGTACAACAGCCTTCATCCTTTGTCTCTGGTTCTGTAGACAAAACCTGTGCTTGGTCTTGCTAGTTGACCTGGTGATCCATGGGGGCTGGTTGTTCAGCTGTCCTAAGAATGAGTGAGAAATATGAATTTTACCTCCTTTCCTCAGCTGCAGAACACCGTTTGGATGTTCCCCATGTACCCATTCACCGATCTTGAGGAAAGCTATTGTGATTTTCACCTTTGAGATTTCTACTTCTGCAACAAATACAATAGAAAATAGTTAATGGGTTCTGAAGTTGCTAGGAAAGAAATCCGAGAGGCAGATAGATGTGGGCAGAGAGAATTAGCCCACCATTTTATTTATTTCCATATATTGAAAATATATAGTCTACTTTGGAACAAAAGTGCATCCTAGGAAGAAACCTCTGATCTTCTGAGGAGTTTAGGATTAACTTTGACTTTGTCATTCTGTCTTGGTTTGAGACAATTTAAAGGACAATGCTCTGGAATGAGTTTTCTACCATTATAGGTTCTAACAATCCCTTTCCACCAATAAGGAACATATATGAGTAGGTAACTGAAAAAATAACAGTTTACTAACAAGCAGAACAGCAACAGGCAAAAGTAACAAATAGATACGTCATCAGAATTGCTAAATCTCATGGACTTCCCCCCAGAACAAAAAGAGACCCGAAAATGCCAGCGACACACACACACACACACATCCGCCAAGAGAGTGCTCTGCAGTCGAGCATGTAGTTCGAAGGACAAAGGGAAAGATGATGTCAGTCTTCCCGCCACCCCCCCTGCTCTGCCTCCCTGACAATTAAAGCTCTGACTGGTAGTCTCTGGATCAAGGGGCTGGAACTCGCATAAGGACTTCGCCGTCCTTGCAGCAAGAGACGACAGGGCGGGCAAGGCAAGGCCTGGGACAATTCATGATTTTCTGTCCTCAGCCAGGACAACAGATGACATTTTGCAGCCTAGCATCCCTGCCGGAGCATCCTCTGATGAAATGCACACGTCCATACTCTGGCTTTCCTGATCCTCTGGACTCAATCCAGCTGCTTATCTTCATAAAAGTGAAACCGAGTATCTCTATTCCCATTTGTCAAATTTGGTTGAAGCTGATTAAGATGTTCAGAAGTATTACGGGAAGGGATTGACTGGCAGCCCCCTTACACAGAGTTCATTTCCCTAGTGTTGGAGGTTAGGTTTTCTTTTTTTTTTCTTTAGGGAATTTTCCTCCATTTGTTGTCATAGAGATGGTGAATGGATGTCGATTTAAAGGACAAAAGATGTAGCCAGGGCCTTGGCAAATCACTGGAATGGTTCTGGGGGAGGGGGAGAAGCAGTATAGTGATTGGCAGTTTCTTGGCTGGGGGTGGGTCAGTCTTTGCCCGGATTGGAGGGCGGATAGTCGTTTGTTTAGGTGCTGGACTTCTGCCCTCGGGGACTCGCTGCTGCAGCTGAGCCTTCCTTGACATTTCTCCTTGCCTTTGGTGGGCCACTGCTCGCAGGAGCGACCATTGGACTGGGACTTTTCGGCACCCGNACCAGGAGCCACCAGCGCCCCTGCAGCCCTGGGGGAGTCACTGCAGCCGCTCTGCCTCACCAGGAGCCACCAGCGCCCCTGCCGGCTGAGGTCATAACTACACCAAAAGGGAAAGCACTTGACAGGCAGAAAAAGGCTGTTATTGGGAATTTTTTTTCTGTTTTGTTGTTGTTGTTGTTGTCATTGTTGTTTGTCTGCCTTATTTTATATTTTTATAGACATACATATGTGTGTGTATATATATATATATATATTAGTAAAGAACTGTTACTCTTTTTCCCTTAGTTTTGCCTGATAGCCCTATAATTTCAACACTATAATGGTAAGGAAGGGGTCATATTTTCCATCCCAAGAAGGTTCCCAGCTTCCTTGGCAGACACTTGTCTTTTAAACCAAGACAGCTAGTAATCCAGGCTGAAAATGAGTAATACAACACAAAAGTGGTTAAGTGGATCAGGCAGGAGGGGCAGGGTCTGTAACTTAAGAGGGTTAATGCCCTGGAAGTCCTGATATTAAGACAAGAGCTTGGAGCAACCTGGTCTAGTGGAAGGTGTCTCTGCCCATGGAAAGGGTTTGGAATGAGATGAGCTTTAAGGTCCTGGCCAACTCAAACCATTCTGCAATTCTGTGATTTCCAAGGAAAGCTCACCCCTTTGCAGAGGGCTTGTATCAGCACTGTTAGGATAGATCCTCGCTTGCATTGGAGTTTTAAGGATCTAAACACTGTCTTGGCCTATGTCTGAGCATAACCCCCTAAGTTAGCAACCCATTCAGGGTTTCTACTTCCCCATTCTCAGGTGAATGGTGAGTTTTAGAGAGAAATTGAAATCATTTGCTTCAAACCTGGAAAGTTGTTGCTGTTGTATTGGGAAGAACTACAAAAAGCATGAGAAGGAGGCTGTGGATGGGAAGCAGAATGTGTCCAGAAGACACGGATCCACCCTTTCAACTATGTTTAGGGCTTTTTCTACCATAAGTTACAGCTCTGTCCAAAAGAAATGAAAGATGGTGGGTTTTTTTCCTGTAATTTAGGAATCCACTATGAGTTAGTAAAGGGAAGCCATAGCTCACAATATACCTGATAAACTGTGCATTCCCTGCTCTGCTGGAGTTTACATCTAAGTTGGTTTTGTGTTAATTGGTTACCTGTTAGTCTTAATTATTTATGTGTTAGTATGGAATTAACAAAACTGTTCCGTCTGATTGGTGCAATATAGGTGGATTCATACAAATCTCTACTTACAGGCGTGGCTAAGGGGTGTCCAGGAGTGGCTGATTTTAATAGACCACATTTCATTTGAATTTCTCATAATGTGTCAATAGGTTTTGGATGAGGTAAAAAATGAATTGTTGGGAGACAGTTTCTATGTAAACCTGATTGGATGGAGGCAAAATCCTTTCCACATAGACTTGGTTGAGCAATGCAGGACTCCATTCCCATGTTATCATTGCTCTCCTCTTGGTTTAATTCCTGAACCCTTTTCCTTTTTGATCTTTAGAAATGAGTTCAGACCCTGGATAGATGTCAAGCCTGTGAAAGCAATAAAAGCAAAGCCCCAGTACAAGCCGCCAGAAGAGAAAATGACCCATGAAACCAGTTACAGCGCTCAGTTCAAGGGGGAAACCAGTAAGCCTTCTCCAGCTGATAACAAATACCTGGAACGCAGAAGGATACGCACTCTCTACAGCGAACCCTACAAAGAACCTCCAAAGGTGAGAAACATGGCAGAAGGGACCCAGGGCCATTGCTGCTCCTGGTGGGACATGTCCAACACAGTAAGGCTGGGCTGAACACAGCTTGCTGTCACGCTCCTTATGTGGTATCGTCATTCCAACCAACAGGTGCATCTCGGGATCCACCTTGGAGATGGTGGTGAATAAAAAACTAAACATGTCCCGGCCATGTGCACTGCCAGCCCAGGAAGCCAACAGGGTCCTGGGTTGATCCCACAGTGTGGACAGGGAGGTCAGGGAGGGGGTTCTGCCCCGCTGTTCCGTTCTGCCCCTCTGCTCTGTGAGACCCTACCTGCAGTGCTGCCTCCAGCTCTGGGGTCCTCAGCATGGGAACAACGTGGATCTGTTGGACCGAGTCCAGAAGAGGCCATGGAGATGCTCCAGGGTATGGAGCACCTCTGTTACAGAGACAGGCTGAGAGAGCTGAGGATGTTCAGCCTGGAGTAGAGAAGGCTCTGGGGAGACTTCGGAGCCCCTGTCAGTGCCTAACAGGGCTTCAGGGAGAGCTAGAGTGGGACTTTGGACAAGGGCCTGGAGTGACAGGACAAACCCACTGCTAGAGGGCAGGGTTAGAAGGGATATTGGGAAGAAATTCTTGGCTGTGAGGGTGGTGAGGCCCTGGCACAGGTTTCCCAGAAAAGCTGTGGCTGCCCGATCCCTGGAAGTGTCCAATGCCAGGTTTGAGGGAGCTTGGAGCAACCTGGTCTAGTAGAAGGTGTCCCAGCCCATGGCAGGGGGTGGGGAATGAGATGGTCTTTAAGGACTCTTCCAACCCAAACTGTTCTATAATTCTGTGGGTTCTAGGACAGCTTAAGGCACTTCAGAGACCATAGTGCCCTATGTCAAATTGTAAAGAAATGAGGGTAGGGCCGAGATTAAGAGGTTTTTCTGTTGCCATTTCCTATGTGATTATCCAGGCAGCTTTTTCTTCCTCCCTCCAAAACTAGGAGCCCCACATTACATTTTATGCCAGGAGCCAGACATCTGCTGTTAATTCAGAGCATTCCACTGATTTTTACAGTATGCACTTCTGGCTTTGATCAGATCGAGAACATGTGTTGAGAAGGGCCTGAGCTGAAATGTCTTTTAGCCTTGTTTTCTAGGAGCACCAGAGGATCTGCATATAAAAGAAGTCAGTCTGTGAAGTTTTAAACAGAAGACCATAAGTTGTTCCCTAAGTTGATGAGTGCTTAGATCTGTGAGGACTGAGAGGGATTGCAGGGCAAGCCATGTAGGAGATGAAGGCTTCTGTTCTCCATTAATTTTGGTAACTGTCCTTCCTATTTTGGGCGTGTAGAAACAAGACATTGTTGTAGAATTTTCTCATGTGCCAATTAGTGTTCTGTACCTCAGGTATCCCAGAGTAATTTTCCTCCATTTTGGGAATCTGTTAAGGACATACAAATGGAGGAGTCCCCTCTAGCAAGAAAGGTGGAGGCTTATAGCAGCCTCTTTGTCCTGAGCATCATTTCTCTGCTTCCAGTCCAGAGAGAGACAGTCTTCTGTGGGTTTGCAAAACCCCTCCTGAAGTCAGAGAAAGATGCAGAAACTGATAAAATGACCGATAATACTCCCTTTCCTATTCGCCCTGCTCTATCCTGATCTAGATACAATGGGCTCTGCTGGCTCCAGGGGCACTGTGACTTCAGGATATCCTGAAAGGAGCTGGCCACTTGCAACTCAGCATAAGCCCAGCTGCTCCCCTGCCTTTGTGGCAGGGCAGAGATGAGCAGATAAGTAATATTTGTGCTGTTTCAGATCTAAATCCTGTTTCCCACTTGTCCCTGTGTCTCTCCTCTCTCTCTGTCTCTCTCTCTCTCTCTCTTTCTCCATCTCTGTGTTGTCGTTTTGCCTGTCGCCCTCCATGCAGGTGGAAAAGCCTAGCATAAAGCCTTCTAAACCAAAAAAGACCACAACAAGCCATAAACCCCTGAAAAAGGCCAAAGACAAGCAGATTGCATCTGGCCGGGCTGCCAAGAAAAAGAGCGCTGAGACCTCCAACGCTGCAAAGCCAGAGGATAAGGAGAAAAGTAAAGAGATGAACAATAAACTGGCTGAGGCGAAAGAGTAAATGTCACTGCACTTTCCTTTCTTTCTCATTGATTTTCTTTTTTCTTCTTTTCTTCCTTTTTTTTTTCCTTTGATTAAATAAAGGCCACAAAATTAATTAGAGGCTTCTAATCTGCTTTTTGTTCTGATTGTATTAGAAGCTTTTCTGTTTTATTTCCAAGGAGGATTAGGAAATCCTTGTTTCTGAGGTCAGGTTGTTCTGCTTTGCCTGCACAACACGGCTCTGCACAGAATGAGGGATGTGAGAATGCATAAGTAGGGTCCTAAGAGATAAAGGTGATGAATCAACAGTGATTACATCCAACAGCTTGTCCCTTTCCTCAGGCTTGGTTCTTCAGTGCTTTGACAGCATGGAAGTGCTGGTTGAGCCATGGAGGGGCTGTGCTCTCATCCCATGAGGCCCTTTTGGGTTGGCCATTGTTGTGTCATCTCCCACTGATGTCAACAGGTAACAGGATTTGGAGGCAGAGAGGATCAGGTTCGTTCATGGTGCCATGGATCTGCTGTAAATCCACCAAAATCAGTGGAGTGGCCAAGAACCATTTCCCCTGCTGACACTGATGGGAATTCTGCTCCAAGAAGCAACAGGAAAGGAGATCCCATGGAAGTAAAGGGCCAAATTCTCTAGTACATCTAGCTGCATCAAGGCAACTTCACTCATCAACACCACTTGAAGTCCTTGATTTTAAAAAAAGTGAGTGAAGGAAGGTGCAGTGAGTAGTGAAGACTTTCCAAGCACATGGCAGGTTAGACTAGGTTATCAGCAGGTTGTTCTTCCCTATTGTTTCCCCTAAGTTATGGATCTTGTTAATTATTCCTGTTTTGTTTTGAATCTTGGTCTGCTTTCTTCACTTCTGGGGTGCCAACAGACAGAGCTAGGTTTCAGAAAGTGGTTTAGTTTGCAGTCGTGACCTTCCAAGGGGTAGAAAGAAATATGTCACCAAGGTTGGCTAGAGCTGTCAGCCCTCATTGTGTTTATTCTTCCAGCTGTTTATGTCCATGTTGGCTCATGAGCATCCCAAGAGGGCCATTAAAAAGTTGCTGGGATCCCTAGACTCCCTCCGGACAAGATCTCAGGTTTTCAATCGTATTTACTGTGCTCTTACTCTGGGAAATCCCCACAACCGGTTTGGAAGCCCTAAACACAGCAGGACCATTTGCCAGAGAGTATGAACTGGCTCAACAGACTGGCATTGCATGCCACAGAATCTGGGTCACTGGATCAGTGGGAGAGTTGTGGTCCCAATTCGTATTTTTGTGCCTGACTTCTGAATTGGGTCCTAAATACGTAAGGATTAATCTTTATCCTACCAAACTTGAGCTGTTAAACTTTCCTGTAGCAGAGTGGCTGCATGTTAAGATGCAGGGCTCTTGTTACTTAATTTTGCATCTCCAAATTTTCTCTCCTAATATGAAGTCCAGCTTGAAACTTCCAGTGGACAGCTGGGAAGCATGAAGACAGATATGGGAAGTAGAGTAGGGAGGTGGTGTGTTGCCATAGAGGTGGTGGAATAAGGGCAGTCCTACTGCTAGGGGTATTTTAAAGATGTGAAACTATCTAGCAGAAAAATTTATGGGTTGGGAGGGTGAGGAGTCCCGTTTTTGGGGTTTCATCCCATTAGAATTGGGTCTTTTGGAAACATAAATGAGTGGTGGGCTACGAGGTTGAGTGAAAGTTTCCAATGAGGAGGAAAGCTCTGTGATATACAGATAGTGACATTTGCTGGCCATAGTAATGAATAAATGCCAAGTTCAGTGTATCATGTGATGTGTCCTGTTTGCCTTGCGCTAACAGCCTAAACCTTTGAGTATCAGTAAGTGTAGTGTTCTGAATTCAGTGGTGTAATTCCAAGCTTAGCTGTGTTAGAACTGTGTGCTATGAGCTATTCAGGTTGTGTATGTGGAAAATATATATTCATATATAGAAATATATACATATATTTAAACCTCCACTGTTTAGGAGGAAACCAGGGAAAATCCTCCAGGAAGTAAAACTGTGGAAATCTTTGTGAATGTAGTGCTTTCTTTTTTTTCCTGATGTGCATGCCTCATGAAGATGCTGACCTGTCCATATTGATCATTGCTTTTTGGAGTGCTCTGAAGCCCTTGCAGCACTGCTCAGCTCTGTCTCCCGAGCAGCTCGGCAAAAGGCTTGTGTTGAGCTGGCTGAGAGGCATGCTGCTCGCAGCTCTTTCTACCTGTCACATAAGGGACAACTGGCCAGAGAAGATGAGCTCCCAAGACTTGGCGTGATTCCTTGGCTTTTAAGATGCTTCATGCATCTCCACACTCCTCAGTAATGTTCTTTCCTACAGGATGTAGCATCAGCTGTGAAGATGGTATGTCACAGCAGGCAGAACACATCAGGAAGGCNTGGGAAGTAGAGTAGGGAGGTGGTGTGTTGCCATAGAGGTGGTGGAATAAGGGCAGTCCTACTGCTAGGGGTATTTTAAAGATGTGAAACTATCTAGCAGAAAAATTTATGGGTTGGGAGGGTGAGGAGTCCCGTTTTTGGGGTTTCATCCCATTAGAATTGGGTCTTTTGGAAACATAAATGAGTGGTGGGCTACGAGGTTGAGTGAAAGTTTCCAATGAGGAGGAAAGCTCTGTGATATACAGATAGTGACATTTGCTGGCCATAGTAATGAATAAATGCCAAGTTCAGTGTATCATGTGATGTGTCCTGTTTGCCTTGCGCTAACAGCCTAAACCTTTGAGTATCAGTAAGTGTAGTGTTCTGAATTCAGTGGTGTAATTCCAAGCTTAGCTGTGTTAGAACTGTGTGCTATGAGCTATTCAGGTTGTGTATGTGGAAAATATATATTCATATATAGAAATATATACATATATTTAAACCTCCACTGTTTAGGAGGAAACCAGGGAAAATCCTCCAGGAAGTAAAACTGTGGAAATCTTTGTGAATGTAGTGCTCTTTCTTTTTTTTCCTGATGTGCATGCCTCATGAAGATGCTGACCTGTCCATATTGATCATTGCTTTTTGGAGTGCTCTGAAGCCCTTGCAGCACTGCTCAGCTCTGTCTCCCGAGCAGCTCGGCAAAAGGCTTGTGTTGAGCTGGCTGAGAGGCATGCTGCTCGCAGCTCTTTCTACCTGTCACATAAGGGACAACTGGCCAGAGAAGATGAGCTCCCAAGACTTGGCGTGATTCCTTGGCTTTTAAGATGCTTCATGCATCTCCACACTCCTCAGTAATGTTCTTTCCTACAGGATGTAGCATCAGCTGTGAAGATGGTATGTCACAGCAGGCAGAACACATCAGGAAGGCACTAGACATTTCAAACAGCTCAACACACTAATCTTACATAAGGACAGACCATGCAAAACAATTCTCCCTATTTTTCAGCCCTAGGTTTCACATTTAAAGATACACCATGCTTGCCACTGTTTCACCTGGAATTCAATGGGAATTTAGCCCTTGACTTCAAGGTGAACTAAATTTTGCCCAAGGAACATCACTAAGATGCTCAGACCACCTAATCCAAGCATCTCCATGGCTCTGGATGAACTATTGATCATCCAGCAGCTTTGGGATGGTTTCTTCTTAATGAAGAACATCCATCACGGTGTTTGAAACATACATAGTGAGTGGTCAGAATATAGCTTTATATTTCCATAATACATGGAGTTTTTTGGTGGCAGGGGGCTTGGAACTAGAAGATTTTTAAGGTCTCTTCCAACTCAAGCCATTCCATGAGATCACTACAAAGCTAGGTGTGAAGTGTTAGCCAGTGGTTTTAATTTCCTCTCTAGTGAAGGAACTTTCCAATGGCCATTGAGCTGCCTATTTTTGACACCTGTCTTTGGGTGAGATGAATGGTCCTTGAAAGGTTTTCTTTGCAGAAAGAGCCTGGGAGACTGGTAAGGCCTGGATACCTTCCTCTCAGACAGCAACAAAATAGGGATAGAAATCCTGGCCTGTGTTCCATGTACACCCCATCTGCAGCATGCATCCAAGCACACACACGTATCCAAGCACACGGGCTGGCACTGCATTGAATACCAGGAACTGCAGCAGAGGCAAGCCTCAGGCTGAAATTGCTCTACCTTCCACAGACTCTATGCCCGTCCAACCCGCTCAGGTTTATCAGAAAGGAGACCAAATACCTGCCATTTCAAATCCACTTTGGGCTCTGAGCTTGTCAGTCCCACTGGGAAACAGTGCTCTGCTGTTCTGTTTCCAGCTACCACAATGCTGATTCTGTTCCACTGCTGATTTGTAATGTTTTACTTTCCTTGTAAAAAGAAAAAAAAGAAATGTTTTGCTTTTTACCCTGTGAGAGTTCCTGTGCTGTTGCTTGCTTTCACATTTTCACTGTATTGTACTGTTACTCCTTTCTGCAAAATGGTGCTAATTGCTGACGGAGCTCCTGTTTTCTGACTGCTTCGCACACCGATCACCTGCTTCTTCATTTGCAGCGCAGATGGTGCCAAAACCTGGCGCACATGCATTCCACAAACTCTTGCCTCTTGGAGGCAGATAGGAAGTGTCTAATTAGTATTTTGTGGCCTGGGTTTGGTTGCATATCACAAATTGTCTCTTGTAAACATGTTAAGCATACCTCCTTGTGGTGCTNCACCTTAATGTACAGCCAATTGATTGTGATGTGCTTGTGATCTTTGCTTGCTCAAAGGGTTCTTTTTCCAATGATAAATAAACTCTGAAGACAAATACCACCTCCTTGATCTTTTTTTCTCAATGAGAAGCACAGTTAAGTGAAAGAAGCGCCTGTCCAACTGAAATGAGGCTTGTGTTGCTTGGAGTTGCCACTTTCATGCCTGCTGTAGGGACAGCTGGCCTGGCACAGTCTAACTCCCTTTAGGTGGCTGCTAACCTCAGACCAGTTTGGCATGAGCACTAAGCAATTGCAAATGCAAAGATGGACAGTGAAGTTATGTGGATGGAGCAAGTTTTGTTTTATTTTCTATATAAAATATCTATGAGTAGAGAGTCTGTGCCGTGCCTTGCTCATGTCCACCTTGTACTGGGTCAGGGAGCAGAGACCAAATCCTGTCATGAGTTGGAGGGAGGGTAGATGTGTGTTTACCAATGGTAATTACACATTTTTCAACTGCCTACAGCTTTTTTCTCCCTAAACCAAACCTGAAAAACCTGGTCAACTGGAAGGTGTCCCTGCCCATGGCAGGGGATTGGAACTAATTGAGTTTTAACGTCTCTTCCTCTTTCTATTGTTCTGTGAAAAACACCTGAAAGGCCAATGAGAGGGGTGAAGGGGCTATAAATCCTCTTTGAAAGGAGGTGGCAAGTTCTTGGGTTGAGCACTTTCAGTGCACTGCAAACCCAGCCACTGTTGAACAAGTGCTTGGCATAGTCTGTAGACGTGTAAAGCAGTGATTTTATATTAATGAAAGCATTGGATATCTGGAGAAGATGATGCTTGAGAAGAAAGCAGGACTGAAGGAACAATTTTATTTTAAATTGTGAACCCTATTCTTAGCTTAATCACTTTTTTCTTTTAATTAACCTGCAATTCCAATTTTTAATCATGTTTTCTCCTTTAATGGATATCCCCACCAACTGGAAGAAAATTTCTGTATTTTTGAGCAACCTGGTCTAGTGGAAGGTGTCTCTTCCCATGGTAGGGGGTTTGGAACTAGATGGTCTTTAAGGCCCCTTCCAATCCAAACCATTCCATGATTCTATGATTTTGAAACATCTCCTCCACCTTTTCCTCCTCTCTGTTGACATCCATGGACCACCAAACCTTTTCTGCCTTCCTGTTGCTAAGGGTGCTATTTCTCATCCCTGCCTGGTTTACAAATCACTTTCTGAATTTATTGCATTTGTAACCACATGCTAGTAACAGTGCTGTTTTCTGATGTCCGCCGTATAACCCTACCTTCCCTTTCCCTTCCCCACCAGTTTCATCCATTCATCGATCACACCTCCCTATATGATCTTTGGAGTGTTTCAGCTGGGCTGTAGGTCGCAGGATTTATCATTTCACTCTCTACAGCTGGTAGCAAAGAAAATGCTAATTTCTAAAAGATTGGTTATTATTTGGGTTCATCTGTGACAACCCATAATGGGCAACAAAGTGCTTCTCCCATGACACAAAGGTATGGGGTCTTTTCCATGCTGCAGTCTGGATAGGTAATCCATCTGCTCCCTACAGCTGCCCAAAGTGAATGCTGGAAAACATGCCTTTGCTGCCCTGTTGTTCTCTGAACTCACTCAGCCTTGCAAAGCCCAAACACAGAAAGGGGCAGGATGTATTTCAAGGGAACAGTGGGACCTACTGAGCTGATGGAAGGCCTGGACTCCCTGGTCTTTAGCCATCACTGTCTGAACCCACTGGTGCTGACTGACTCCTTAAACTTCACCAAGTCACTAGTGACTGTCACTGTTCACCTCTTTCCAAGGGCTATGCTGGAGGGCTTGACTGAAAATGAAGTGCTTTGTCTTACAAGAGCATTAAGTGTGGAGGTGCCGGCTGGAGGAGAAATAGTCTTAGTTGTCAGTGTTGGTATCTGGGTGAAGTGAACAAGGAGGGGAGACAATAAATTGAATTTTGAAAGTTGAGTCTGCTTCTCAAATACTTAATAACAGAGCATCTTAGAGGTCTTTTCCAACCTAAATCTGTGATCTGAGAGGGGCTTTGCAGAGGTGTCGCTTTGACTGCCATGAGCAGTCTCATGAGGAGTTGCCTCCCTCCTTCCAATTTTACTGAGCTGCTTTTAAATACATTGTGTCCACTCATCTAAGATCCTTGTGCATGGGTGGATGAAGAAGTTTTTGCTTGAGGCTCTCCGTCCTTTTACTCCAGCTTGGGCACAGAACTGAGCTCCCTTCAAAAACCTCAGTTATCATTTTTACATCCCTGACTGGAAAAAGGATGTTTCATTAGCTGACATATCAGCTCTTATACAAATGCAGCCTCTTGTGTCATTATAATTCTTTTGATTTAGGGTTTATTTAGAGATGTGCCAGTGCAGGAGAGAAAGGGACTTTTAAAGAAGATGCTTCTGACATGACTTGTACCTCCCAACATCCAAGGAATAAAAACCATCCCCAACAGTGACATCAGATCAAGAAGAGGAGCCATACAGGAAGGAGAAAATCCCTAGCATAAACATGATGATACGGATGTGCTCAGCTCTAAGAACAGTATCTTTTGCACATTTGGAAAATATTGTGATGTTCAGACATGGGCTTCTGCTCTGCCTTGTTCCAGCAGTGCCATGGTAAGTTTGATTCAGTTGGGGAATTGGCACCTCACTTCCATTTGCCCTTATTCACCTGAGCTTTCTGGGTCGGGAGCAATTCCACTAATGCCACTGGGTCTACTTCCAAGCTCAGGGATATGTGATGAGGGGTAACACAGCTCTGAGTACTTCAGGACTAGTGGTCTGTCATGAACTCTGAATTGCTTGTAAACACTCTTAATTTCTGTTGCAGCGTGCCTTGGGAACAACTCCCTAATCCTGACTGTCACGTGGAGGACATGTGAGGCAAGAATAAAAGAAAACCCTACTAGTGGATTGAAAGCATCTTTATGCTTTCTAAAATGCCAGCTTGCCCTTCAGGCAGTCTACTCCATGGAAGCCAACGACAAGGACCAGACACCGGAAAAATGATGGACGGTAGTGGCAGATCTTAGTGATATGTGAGAGCCCTGAGGAACGATAACTGTGCTTTCAATGTGTTCAGTGGTGTGAGAGATGGGAAGGGGAAAGCATTTCTGAACCCTCCTTGTCCTCTGCCCACCCCAACCTAGCCTGTGGCATGCACATGGCAACCCCAAAGCCCCCAGAAAAGCTGGATGTTCCCGTATCTTCTGGGAGAGACTGGTGTGTCCTCTCTAGCTCTGAGAGAGGTCTGGAGAACTGGGTCACAGCAAAGAGTGAGGAGCACCCTGCATGGCACATGCTGGAGGGAATCTCACCACATGATGGGTGTCAGATGGTTCTGTTCCTGTCAGTTAACAACACCCATGAGCACTTGATGGTTCCAGTACCAGATGGTCAAGGTAGGGAAATCCTGAGAGCAGCTCCTGGCCATTGGACTGACCTGCTCCTTGGCCTGGTTCAGGATCTAGTACCCAACTGAAGACAAGTTCAGCTGTGGCCACCTTGTTTGGACCTAAGAGATTTGCCCAGAGAAGCTGTTGCTGCCCCATCCCTGGAAGTGTTCAAGGCGAGGTTGTACTGGAGCTAGAGCAACCTGGTCTAGTGGAAGGTGTCCCTGTCCATGGCAGGGGGGTTGGAACAAGAGGATCTTGAAGATCCTTCCCACCCAAATAATTCTGTGATCCTGTGATTTATCAGCAGGGACACGACCCCCCAATGTACCCTGAATTTAATTAAACAGACATTGCTTTGGAGCCACAGGACAGTGAATGTCTTTGCCCCCCTTGACCCTGCTCTCTCCCCTCTCCCTAAGGTTCATTACTGATCAGAAATCTCTCCCTGCTGGCTCCTTCCCTTGCAGTCTGCAATGCCCTCACCTCCCCATCTGACCCCATTTGCCCACCACACTACCATTCCTTCTTGCCTTCAGAATAATTTTCCTTCCATCTTCTCTGTCAGCGTTTCCATGTCTGTCCCACAGCTGCCTCTCCAATCCTTTGCTTTCTCTCACCTCTCCCCCTTCAGCACCTTTTCCCTCCATATCACCCGAAATACCCAGCTCCACCAAGGACCTTCTCCTTCCCATCCTCCCCCAATTACTGTCTCATGTCCTGTCTCTCTTGGACTGTAAACCTTTTTCTTTGCCTGTACTGTGTGATATCACTCACTGCTTGGAATAAATGATACTTCACCTACCAACTGCCCCTTCTCTCTCTCCTTTCTTGGTGTGACTTCACTAGATGTGTCTGCAAGTGCCTTGTGTGTCTGTCCTGGTGGCCAGCCAAACAGTCGGTCTTGCTTCTGCACATCTGTCTGTCTTTTAGGATGACACTGCTCATGCTTTTGTCCTTGGTACCTTTGTTTCTTTTTTTTCACAGACACAGGGACAAACTTTGTTGTCAGTATAGGAGCCTGGCACATTCACAGCTGCAGGATCTTCTGTCCCTTGCCATTCTGGTGCATCTGATAAAGAGGTTGGCCTTTCTCCAGCTTCCTGCAGAGATGTCCTGTGCTGCCAGGTGGCTCAACAAATGCAGCAGCCAAGGAGAATGGAGGAGAAATCTTGTAGCCTAGAGCAGAAGCAGCTGATGGTAAAGGAACGACATTCTCCTGTAACAGGAAGCAATGGGCAGAGATGTGTCAGTTGAAATCCAAGCAGATGTATCTCAGGAGAAGAAGCAAAAGCTGGCTTAGCATGTTTCAGAGATGGATGCCCAGAAGGCTTCTTGTGCCTCAGAAGGTGCCCTGGACATCTGCTTCCTTCATCCCAGGCAAGGACTAGACCTTCCTGTGGTCCCTTCTACCTGTGAGTACATCAAGGACCGAGTTGTGACTCAGTCTCAGATGTCTCCTTGCTGCCTCCTTGTCCTAATTTATTGCCTCAAAGTGCTAGTTTGGTCGGTGCTGGCTGGAGCAGTTGGTGCACATGGAGATGGTGCTTCTTCTCAGGTGCTCCTTACAAACACGGAAAGTTGCAAGAGAAGCTCAATTCCTCTACCCTTACAGTGACCCTCACTGCCTGTAGTGTGACACCAGCCTGCCAGAAAGCAAAGGAGACCCTTGGTCATGCTGAGTGAGCTGAGAGCATGGTCACCAGTCTGGTTTCATGGGCCATCTGCAGGAGTTAGGTCTGAGGACCTAACGAGAGGCAAAACTGAAGCAGTTTGGTGGATATTGATGGGAGAGGGATCAAGCAGTGTTCAGTCCCCTGGGCTTCCTTCAGTGCCTGTTCCTGTCCTGTCCTGCCTGCAAGAGCAGACAGAAGAGCTGAAGTGTGTGGGGAGCTCAAATCCTCAGTGAGGAGCCTGGAAATGCCATCTAGGACAAGCAAGACTTGCAGCTGGGTTGTGCCTGACATCTCCAGGCTGCAGGAATTTCAGTGTAGGTGCTGGAAAGAGGCATTGGGACAGAGGATCAATACCTTGATATAGGTGATATCCTGTGTCCTTTCCTGTGTGCCACCATGACTTACTTCTACCTGCCTTGCTTCCACAGCGCTGCTTGCCTCCTCCTCCAAGCTGTAGATTCCAAAGCACTGAAAAAATCTCAGCTGCAGTTTTAGGGGCTGACTAGTATTTAGGACATGATTCCTCCATGCTGCTGAGGTCCTCATCTGACTTGGGGGTATGCAGAAGTCTTCTAACATCTAGATTTCTCCTAGCAGAGCAGAGCTCTGTAAGAGCTTGCCTATCTGCTGCTTTGGTTTGAACTCCAAAGGGCTGAGTTCCTTGTTGCTCACCCCACATCTACATCAGGCCAGATTTCACAACCAGGCACTTTCTTCTTCAGACCTTGCTGGCCCCAAACTGGTGCATGTTTCCAGGTCTCACAAGCTATGCAAGGACAACAACCCCTCTGCTTGCTGAGGTATAGAGCAAGGCTGAAATTCTGCACTTCCCTGATACAACTTACAGTTGTACTCTACTGCTCGATGTGCCTTTTCCAAAGAATGCAACTGAGACCAATTATAAAGTACGATGTTAAGACCATTTTTCAGGACAAAAAAGGTTTGTATTTCTGTTGTTGTTTAGTAAAGACAACAAACTTCATTGCACAAAGGGCAACACAGCATTCAGAAGACAGAAGTGACTTGTCATAACCTACTCAAAATCTAACTGGAAATTGCATTTGCCCAGAAATCAATTAGTTTCTGTCTTCTGAGGAACATGAACCTGCCAATGTCCTCCTGGGTAAGGGCACTAACCAAAAGGTCACAGATGAGAGCTGTCTCCTCACCTGAATTCTCTGGGAAAGAAAGGACAGACTTCCCATGTTTTTTTCTTAAAAAATGTTCCTTCAGCACAAAAGTTCTGTGCCTGAGGCTGTTTGCTGTTTCTGAGCCACTGGTAAAGGATTCCTGCTTCTTCTAGTTCTCTTAAAGGCAACTTTTAATTTTCTGTGTGCCTATACAGACTCATAACAGCTCCCAAATAGCTAAACTGCTATGAATTAAAGTAATTTTGCAGAAGAGAATACAAGTGATCAGCTCATTTTGATATAAGGCCACCAAAACATCAAGATGTGAATTCATAGAGGAACAGGGATGAGATGTAAGCAGGCCCTCCACATCTCTGAGGAACAGGATAATATTGCTGGAGCTGTCAGAGGCAAGTTTAGACCCTAAGTCACAAAATCGCAGCTCCATATGTTTATACCAGGACCAACAAAGAGGAGATGGCGCTATGCGTGTTTATGGTGGCCCATGAACACCCCTGGTTATTTCCAGACACCTTGTGCTGCCTCTGGGAAACGAACCCCTGCTGAACTTCATACTCTTTCTGCACCTCTCTCAGACAGAACAGGAGTAGAAATCTGTCACCTCCCATTCATGTCTTCTACATTTCTCACTTTCTCACATAATTAACCCGACAATTTGCCATCAGCAGCCCTCATGAGGGCAAAGATCTTCAAACTCTTTCCTCCCTTGGCTTAAACAAAGATCATTTATAAATGTTACTCTGTGTGTGTTGGGGATTGTTATGTTTCAGGATCAGGCTTTCCTTTCAACTCTCCAATTTGCACACTCCCAGCTCATTCTTCCCAGGGCTGGTACCTAGGGCTAGACCTCGCTGTGCAGCCCTGCTGTGCATGCTCTGTTGTTTCTGAATACCAACTCCTGGGGAAGATAATGTAATTACCTACCCCTCACACTCCCTCCAGTTTAGAACAGGTTTGGATGGACAATCACAATTGTCTATATTCATGCAAAGAGGAAGCCGGGGGATGAGATGGGACACAGTCTCTTTCTCCTCCTCAGGCCTGAAATCCATGGCCAAAGGATGCACACAGTCATGAGAAAAGAGCCAGTAGATTAAAAGGAAGAACATATATTGCAAACACCAGCTTTTTGACTGTCTCGACTAGAAGGGACCACCCCAATGCTGCTGAGATGGAGGAATTCTCCTGGTGACTCTAGCAAGGGCTCAGGAAAATGCTGGTGGATTAAAAACAGTTCATGTTGCTTCAGGGAAAGATGATTTTTTGCTTTCAAAGTTCTCTTCTGAAATGCAGGGTAGCAGCAAGAGCAGGGTTGGATACCAGGGAAGAGGTGGGATGGCTCTGGTGTTGACCGACCTGGATCCACTTGAACCTGTATCATCATGTATGCACTGGCACAGGAAAACCTGAGATCATGCCCCATAGTTCCTGCATCCTCTCTCACTAAATGAGGTGTGAAGATGTGCTTGGTATCTGGAGTAGTTGCTGACAGCCTTCAAGCTATGCAAGTGCAGGTGCCTATGGGCACCATTTCCACTGGCAAGGATGTGCAGGCATCTCCAGCCTTCTCCAGAGACCAGGCAGTGGGTCCTGTCCTAGCAGATGCCTGTGCATCAGCAGTATGGACCTGGTCTACCCTGACAGTGGGGCATCTTTCCAAAGAGAAGCTGCTCTGCATTTTCCCCCTAATCCTTTGATTCGTGGTGCTGGGCTCACCTCATTCCCATAGGAACCACTGGGCTGAAAGAACTCAGCAGATTTCCTACCAACCTCTGCCAACAGCTTCTGGCAGCAAATGTCTGTTCATGGTAAGCAAAAAGGGTAGGGTGAGGGTGAATATTTAGGAGAGAGCTGTCCTGCCAGGGCTCTTCGCATGGTCCTGCCCTACAAGCCTCTAACACAGAAATGGCTTTTCTCGTGTCTGGGTTGGGCTGATTTCACAGACCAAGAAAATGGTACCCAGCTACTCCATGGTGTCAGCCCCTCCTTTCCTCCTCTAACCTGGAACCATTCCCTGCACAAAAATGATGCAAGACTGGGGGACAAATGGGGGTCTCCACAGTCCCTTGATGCAACCACCATGTAAAGCTGCCCATTTTAAATCTTAGCAGGTTTCTTGTGCATCATCAACTGCTTTCTGCCTTTCTGCACCCTCACAGACCCGTTCCCATCCATCCATGTCTCTCCTCATCCCTAGACATCCTCCTCCTCTTTCCTATTGAAGACTTGATTCCCTTGTTCCCTTACGGGTCTTTCCTTTCCCATCCCTCCCTCTGTGCTTCCTCAAGACCCAGCCTTCTTTCCGACATGTGTCCAGAGCTTCTACTGGCAGCATCTACCCTAAGTCCAGGGTGCCTTTGTTCTTTTACACTGCCATCCAAGACTTTTGTACCATCAGGTACAAAAGTGACCCTACCAGGCATCCAGTACCTTGGTGCCACCGTCACCTCCTGGTGTCTCCTGGGGGTATCGAAGAGAAAAGGGGTCCTCTCAAATTGGGGATAGTATACGTTAGCTGGGGTTACTTTCCTGCCGGTTGTTTTAACAGGTTCCAGGTGCTTCCTGAGTGGCACAAGAGCTCGGCTTCACTATGACAGGGCTTTTATCGCCCATCATGAGGGAAACAAACTGCTTCTTTGTGGGACAATTTTACAGCAAGGTGCTTGTTCGATGCAGGTTATAATCAATTGGCAAGCATTTGTTGTAGCTGATGGTGGACATGATCCTGGTCACAGTTAAACCAAGGACTGGTCAAAAAGTCCAGCCCAAGCCCTCACAGGTTTTGTGGACATCCATGGGTTTTGGACCAGTTCCTTGCAGGGACCAGGACCACTCACCAGCCAGCTTGAGGACATACCAAATGTGTCGTTGCTTGGGGAGCACTCTGCAGAGCCATTGGTCATGGGGCAAAGTCCAGCTCAGGGGTGGCATTTTGTTGTCATGGGCCAGCTGATTACTCTGATAGCTTTGCAATGATGCTCTTTCTCTGCTTCCAGGACCCCTGGAAAAAACACTGGTGCTACAGACCAAGAACCAAGTACCTTAGTGCAGGACCAACTCACATGAAGTCAGGAACTTTCATCTGAGCAGCAGCTGGAACAAATGTATAGTCCACATGAAATGTGTATTGTCTGGCTGGCATAAAATAAAGCCAATTATGAGAGCTGAATGACAATTTCTGTTGTCTCTCAAGCACTTTGAAGTTACTGTGTGATGCAGTTAGCATGTCTGTGCCTTGATTTATGTATAGTAAAGTTACAGAAAAGAATGGGTCCAATTCTCCCTTTATTCATAAATGGGAAGCAGCACTGGTTTTAAAGGTCTCTCTATTTTACGTGGGCAACAGAGAGATAGATTCACATACATAGCTTGTGGAAGTATCACGTTGGATTTCAGAGATTATGCCAGAATCCTAGTTGATAGAAGCAACAACTCTCTTCAAAGATCCTTGGAAGATTTAATGCACTATAAATTCTTAACCACTGTCAGGAACTTGTGTTTGGATATTGCCAGGTGAGGCACACCTTGAGCAACATCTGGCAGATCCCCTTGTCACTGTGCTGTAGCCAAGAATATTTCAGACCTTCTTCTGAGGCTGCTAATATTCAACTGATTGCCAATTTGGGTATCACTTAAGGCAAATCATAGAATTATTTGGGTTGGAAGGGACCTTAGAGATGATCCAGTCCCACCCCTCTGCCATTGGCAGGGACATATTCCACTAGTCCAGATTGCTCCAAGCCCTGTCCAACCTGGCCTTGAACACTTCCAGTCATGGGGCAGCCACAGCTTCTCTGGGCAACCTGTGCCAGGGTCTCACCACCCTCACAGCGAAGAATTTCTTCCCAATATCCCTTCTAACCCTGTCCTTTGGCAGTGTGAAGCCATTCCTCTTTGTCCTGTCCTTCCAGGCCCTTGTCCAAAGTCCCTCTCCAGCTCACCTGGAGCCCCTTTAGGCACTGGCAGGGGCTCTAAGGTCTCCCCAGAGCTTTCTCTTGTCCAGTCTGAACACCCCCAGTTCTCTCAGCCTGTCTCCATAACAGAGGTGCTCTATTCCTTGGAGCAGTTCCATGGCCTCCTCTGGGCTTGCTCTAGCAGCTCCATGTCCTTCTAATGTTGGACCCCAGAGCTGGAGGTAGCACTGCAGGTGGGGAGCTCTTGAACAGGGCAGAGTCTCTCCCCTCCTCAGCTTGCCCACACTGTGAGGATGCAGGCCAGCATCACCTCTTTACCACCTTAAAATTTTCATTTTGCTGCAAGCTGGAATATTAACAGTTTATTAAGAAAAATTAATAATTTCTCCATTCCTAGTCTTTCTCTCCCCTCCCTCTTGGTGTCAGCTGCTAGCATCAGACAGCTGCTTCCTTCTACTTTTTGTTCCATTAACTTTTCTTTCCCTACGTATTATGTTCTCCTCAGGTTCCTCCTACTCTCAAAAATAATCAAGTTACTAACTTCACTGCCCATCCCATGTATTATAGATTATTTCCTGCCTTGCTTTTCCTTTTAGATTGCAAAGTCTTTGCAGCTGGGAGTTTCCCTAATTTTGTGACCTGCTCATCTTGATCTTATCCTTAGGTATTACTGTAATACATATGATACAGGAATTATCCTCCCACCAGCAAGCTTAATTCAATGCTGCTGAATTTTGCATGCCTGCTTTTATCTGTGGTGTATGTGGCACATTCTTCCAACCCTGGCTGTGGTTTTTATCAGCAGCGGTGTAAATGTGTAAAAGGCTGAGGGAGAGGAAGAAATCCCCCAAGCAAAAAAAGCCAAGGCTGAAATAACAGCAACACAGTAGACCAGAAATTACAGCAATGAAAGAAAAGTAGTATTTCAAACCCAGAAATTAATGCAGTGGAGGAAGATAGAAGCAAGGGGCAAAGTTTTCTGTTCCTCCATCCAGGAGCTGGGTAATAATACTGGTCCAGGGAGTACATATTCCCTAGAGAAGAGGAGCAGCGGTACTGAGAAATGAAGGAGAAGAAAGTGCCTGGGAGAGTGTTTCAGACTGGATTTCCCCCTTTGTAGGCTCCAGGCCTCACAGCTTTGAGGGTATTTGCTGATTTTTCAGGGAACAGCATTGCCCAGGGATAAAGAGATGTGTAAAGTTCACATTGGAGATGCTTTGCTCTACCAGCAGCACTGGCAGCATGAGCACAGATTAATGTTGCAAAGCTCCTTATTTATGGGCTATTTCTTTTTATTGAGGCAGTTACTGAAGTTGTTCAGTGGCTGAGAGCTCCCAGACAGATCCATCAAACACCAGGGCAGAACTGAGGGAGGATTCAAATAGGATTTGAGGCCAACAGCATCTGTGGTGTAAAGTGACCAAAACTGCTGGGATCATTCAATCCGTCCTTCTGATTTTTGGGTTACGTCCTTGTCATGTTCCGCTGTAAGGGAAACTGTGGGGGGTTCTTTTTAACAGACTTCTCAGATGAAATCAAGCACAAGTGAGCCAGCTATTACATCTGAGAACTGTTTATTGACAAGGACAGGTATGTGTGCCTACCAGAGAAGGACAGAAAGTCAAGCAGAGAGGGGACAAGAAAGACAGGGAGAGGAAGGAGGACGGGGACAGACGGCACCACCACGATTCCGGGGTGCACCGCCGGCATCCGATCGGCAGGTGGCGTCTGTGCGCTCCCTGCCGGCGGGGCGGAGCTTGTGCAGCTCTCGCAAGAGCCACATCGGCTGTGATGGTGGGCGGACAGCGTGCCTCCTGCACCGGCGGCCGGCGGGAGACCCGGTGAGGCGCAAGGTGGGCGGGACAGGCTGCGGGATCGCGGTAGCGGTCAGAACCCTCGACAGCGTCGCGACAGGCTGCGGCGGGATTGTGGCCTCGATCAGGACCATGAACAGCGTTGGGCGGCGATGGGCTGCTGCCGGGCAAGGGCGGGAATAGCTGCGGTGGGAGCGGGCTCGAGGCGCAGCGGGCCAGTGCCGGGGACGTCGGGCAGCTTCGAGGCGCGGCTGCTGCAGCCGGCGTGCAGGCTGTTGCGGGGGAGCAGCGAAGCAAGGGGAGACGGAACAGGCGCTGACAGGGGGTGAAGAAGCCGGGTAGCAAGGAGAAGGCGAGCAGAGGCCGAACGAGCCACACCTCCCCCCCCAAGAAACTGAGATGGCGGGAATCGGTAATGGCGCAGTTAACGAACGGCTTTTATGTGCTAAGGCTCCTTCCATAGTCCGGTCCTTTGAGGACGACCATTGGCTAGGCAGGGAAATTTTCCTGAGACGCAGGGGTTTGCCTGCAGGGTGACACCTGGGTAACAAGATAATGTTGCCCCATTACCCTCCCCGGTTTGCTCCCTCCTCCCTTCCTTCCTTTTGATGCCTCTGCAACGAGATAATGCTTGAGCTCTGCAAAAAAGCTGTAGCTCTGCTGAAAGAAGTAGTTACTTTGTAACAGGGTATGTGAATGAAGCACTTTTTAGAAATCAGCAAATTTAGCAGAACAAGCTGACTGTAAAAAGCTAACCACTGGCTGAGCAGACAATCATGCAGAGCATGCGCAGAAACAGAGGTGAAAAGTTCAAGCCCGAGGAAGACTTCTGAGCCTTCATCCAAAACAACCACCAAGAGGCTGACGACCACCTCATGACCACCTCGTACAGAAACTGCGCGTGTGCTACAAGGGATTACATAATCATGTAATAAGAAAATATGTTGCAATATGAAGGTTAGGAAAGTATAATGTGCACATTAAGTAAAAAAAGTGTAAAAGCTTGTACTGTATGAAGAATGGAGGAGTGAGTTTGTGGTGGAGCTATCCCCCTCACCTCCAGCATCGAATAACAAATATCTGCTCTACAGGCCCTACACTACAGAGTACTGTTTTCTCGCCTTGTTTTTGGGCATCAAGGGGGAGTCGCAGCCCACTGGTGGAAGTTTTCTCTCCCTTGATCGGCTGTCAGGCAAAGTCACCTCAGAGACAGAGCTTCCCTCCATATTCTACAGGGGTTGCCTGCTTAGAGACTGTAAAGTCAGCAGTCTCCACCCCCCCACACACGTGTTAGCCACCTTCTACACATGCCTTGTGTTAGGGCTCAGCCCATGTAGTAATTTTCCACCCAATGTCAGAAAATGGGTTTATAACATAAAATCCAGAAAATGTTGAGGCATAAATAAAAATTAAATTGGTTCCTCACAGTCCTGACAAGGTGTAAATACCTAGAACTAGATTGACTCCTTGCTGATTTACGTGAGTCAAGGTCTATCCAAATGGTGATACAGAGGAATCGACAGACCAATGGATTGTCTGCAAAAGCACTTTTATTTTAGTTGTCAGGAGAGCAGGGGTCCACACCCCACCAAAGTGCTTCTCTGACACTTAAAATTTTCAGTGGATTTATATAGCAATTTTATCAGAAATACCATACATCCTTATGCTTCTATGGTTAGTATTCAATAAGCAAGCGATTACAAATACATTGCCTCAGATTCCTATACTTTAAGCTAGTGTCTGCGCGCTGTCCACACACAGCCTACATAGCCTAAAGCAGCTAGTCTTCCTTATTGCTTCCTTTCCTGTTAGCTACTCTGGTATACTAAGTCTAAAACTTTTTGTCAAGCCACACTTATGTCAAGCGAGGCCTGCCAGGCTTTCTTATGCTAACTCGTGCTAAGCACTTACGTGTACTTGTGCTAAGTGCTTATTTACTTATGTTAGTTTCTTCTGCTTGCTTATGTAAAACAAATTCCTTATTTCAATGGCACAAAATATCCAACAGCTCTTTTTAATGCCATGGATAACATGTTGAGTTTGGTTGGTTCCCTCCCCTCCACCAGTGAGTCCTAGATGACTTGTGCTGCCTTGTTTCTTCAAGACTCTTATAAATCCTAATCTGAATTATTTAACCCCCATTCATTCCCCCTTTCCTCCACTGACTTTTATCTTTTGTTTCTTTTACCTTGACATGTTTATTTTCTGCTCTGTCATTCCAGTCACTTCATTTCTCCTTCTACCCTTATGCATCTTTCATAATTTACCCCACTTGGCTCTGGCAAGGGGCAGGTTTTGCTACTGGTGGAGTCAGTTTTTGTGGCATATCTAGATTACTGTCAAGACTCCTTTCCTGTGGAAAATGTCTTTCATTTTGTATGAATTTGCTTTAATAATTTATCGCACGTCAAAGATATATAATGAAATCACCATCCTGAAATGGCTTTTCCATGTTGAGGTAATGGAGCAGAGATGGGCTGGAAGGTACTACCCCCAGATGGTATTTTGGTGCAAAATAATTCACAAGATTCAGGGGAAAGAGAAGGCTGGAACAGCTGAGAAGATGCTAATGTTTGGGGTCTGGATTAGAAGAGAAAGGAATGGACGCACCTTTACTTTGCCTTATAGTGGAGAACATGAAAAGCCTAAGAACAAAATTATCCCTATCCCAGCCAAAACCAGGACAGACGTGAGCCATTAAAATACTTTCGCTGATGACCTTTGTCTCAGAGCTAAGCAGCACAGAGATGAACCGCTTTAAAGAGAAACACCCAAAACATCTTTGCCATAAAATCTTATTCACACATCTCAGGATTCCAAAACCACCCAGGATTCCATTACTTACCTTTCCTGAGCTGCGTATTTCCCCACGCTGGTCCAAAATGGATCAAAATATGTAAATGAGGCTTATGACCCTCATGAATTCATAGTGATGGGAGAGCTGCTGTAGTCCTGGTGATCTAGAGATACCTGTGAAGCAAGGTTGGTAGCTGTTTTATCTTTTATTGGAAGAGTGCATTTGGTCTGGCTGAGATGGAGTTCATTTTCCCATAGCAGCCTTCACAGTGCTGCGTTTTTCATTGGTAGCTAGAAAGGTGTTGATAACACACCAATGTTTTGGCTTCTGAGCAGTGCTATCTCTCTAACCTTCCCCTTCCCCATCAAGGGGCTGGGAGTGGGCAAGATCCTGGAAGGGGACAGAACCAAGCCAGCTGATCCAAATTAACCAAAGGGATATTCCACACCATATGCTGTCAGCTCAGATATAAAAGCTAAGGGAGGGAAGAAGAACAGGGGGTATTTGTTATTCCACAATGTTCGCCTTCCAGAGCAACTGCTATGCATGCTGAAGCCTTGCTTCTGGGGAAGTGGCTGAACACTGGAAGTAGAGATTAAACTTTCTTCCCCTTTGCTTATGTGTGCAAAAACCTTCGCTTTCTTTTTGCTTTAGTAAACTACCTTATCTCAACCTAGTAGTTGTTTTTTGTCTTATTTTCCCTCTCCTGTCCCACTGGGAAGGGAGGGGAGTGATAGAACGGCTTGCTGGGCACCTGGCATCCAGCCAAAGTCAACCCACTACAAAGAGAAACAAGGGTTTTGAGAGGACATTTTCTCAGGATCAGAACTTCTGCACCAAATTGAGTTGAGGATGTTGGTCCAGACCCTTCCAGTGTCCTTGGAAGCATTGATTAAGAAGTCAAATGCACACGTGCATGTATTTTAATAGGCACAACCAGTTATAAGGCACAAGCAAAATACTCCTAATTTTGAGGATAGTGAGGCCCTGGCCCAGGCTGCCCAGAGAAGCTGTGGTTGCCCCATCCCTGGAAGTGTTCATGACCAGGTTGGATGGGGTTTGGAGCACCCTGGTCTAGTGGAAGGCATCCCTGCTCATGGCAGGGGTTGGAACAAGATGATTTTTAAGGTTTCTGTCAACCCAAACCATTATGTGATTCTATGGTTCTATAGTTGTATGCATGAGTAAAGGCAACCAGGAGCTGAAAGCATCACCAGAGCCATATTTTATTCAGATTCTTCTAGGTTTACCACAAATGCCTCTATTAAACTTCACTTGGAATTAGAGTGACTGGGGACATTCTGAAAGGCTGACTGGTCCAGCCTCAGCCTAGAAGGAGGTGGAAAGAGAGACAGATTTCCCAGCAGGCCCAGGCACTGGTCCAGGAAGTGACCTGGGAGACTGGCAGCAGAAGAGAAGGGCAGAAGGTTTGAAATTTCAAGAACGGATTTATTCAAGTACACAAGTCCACACCACCCAAGATGTTCACTCCAGCCTTCTTCACAGCCAAAGGAGAGAAACAAGCACTTCCAGGAGACAACACAACTCATCTTAAGGGCAAAAATAGCTTGCATGAGTCATGTTCCAGAGAACTGAGCCAGGCATGATCATCTCAAATATTTAAATTTATATTTAGAAGTCTGATGTCCAGGGAATTGAACTCCCGAATGCTGGCATCCTGTGGCCTGGAAAAGCATACACAAAAGTCTGGAAACATCTTACATGAAGTGTGCATTGCATCAAGGATTGCACAAAAAATGGAGAACAGAGCCTTCCTGCAATAGCAAAATATGAATTCTTTGCGTCTACATACACACACCAACATACACACACCAACCCCAAACAATGCCAGGGCTGTATCTATTAACACAACACTAGATCATCTACTCTGATGCTGTAGAAAAGCAAGATACTTTTTTTTTTACTTGTTTCCAAATGGAAAATCAAATCACAAAGAATGTTATCGCTTTCATGCATTTGTATAGTACAACTATGGCACATCTCAACCTTAGAAATGAGTGAGTAATGGATTTCCTGCTTATGTCTAGCTACACACAAATTATTCATAATTACTACATCAACATTTTCATTTGTCTTAATTTGTGTGGCATTATGTACATGATATGCTGGATTTCCCAGTAAAATATGCACGGAAAAAGTTAAACCAAAGGTGTACTACAAAGAGATTATGGAAGACCTTGATGCTCCTTATCTGTCCACCCTCTCCACAGTGCTTACCACTTCTTCCAAACAGACTTTGGAGTCAAAACCTTAAAAAACTTCGTAAGTCACAAAATCACAGAATCACAGAATGATCTGGGTTGGAAGGGATCTTAAAGATTGTCCAATTCCACCCCCTGCCATGGGCAGGGACATCTTTCACTAAACCAGATTGCTTCAAGCCCCATCCAACCTGGCCTTGAACACTTCCAGGGATGTGGGCAGCCACAGCTTCTCTGGGAAGCCTGTGCCAGGGCCTCACTACCCTCACAGGGAAGAATTTCCTCTTAATATCCAATCTCACCCTGCCCTCTAGCAGTGGGAAGCCATTCTCCCTTGTCCTGTCACTCCAGGCTCTTGTAAACAGTCTCCCTCCATCTTTCCTATGGGCTCCCTTCAGGTAGCAGAAGGCCGCAATTAGGTCATCCCTAAGACTTCTCCAGGCTGAACGATCCCAATTCTCCCAGCCTTTCCTCGCAGCAGAGGTGCTTCATCTCTCTGATCAACTTGGTGGCCTCCTCTGGATTCGCTCCAACAAGTCAATGTCTTTCCTGTGTATACCTTTTTGGATCTGTAAATAGGTGCTCTTGCTTCAATTAGGATAGTAATTTCTTCTCATGATAAGCTATTTTTGCAATGTTCCTTCTAGACTTTTTCTCCCAAAATATCCCACATCAAGCATTAAGGGAGATGTAATGCACAGCACAAGCAATACTTTCACCTCCAGCATAAAAAAAATCCAATTCATCACTGCTGGATTTCTAAGTGTCTGAAATCTCTTGTGCCCATTACTTAAAAGAAAAATTGGAGGCCAGATTTCCAGTGGAGGAAAATAACCACCCCACTGCTTGCTTATATATGAATTTCCTTATACTTGGCATAAGTAGATGAGGTTGGGATTAAAAGAGTAAAGGAAGAAGATCTTTGTCCATAGTCCTCTGAATTTCAGTGGAGTCTTACTTTTCTATGCTTGAAGATCCCATTTGCCTGCTTCAGATGTTGAAGTCACTTCGTGTTATCCATGGCAGAAGGAGTCTCAACAGCTTTCTCCTGCAGTGAGATCATTTCAGATGTGCATGTAATGTGAGCAAAGTCATTGGAGAAGAAATCCTTACAAGCACCTTTATGCTGTCAGTCAATGTCCAGCCTTGTAGATTCAATAATTTCTGCAAGGGGACACTTGTTACTGGCTTGGCCCATGATTAAATTGGTGTCTCCATTACTGAATTTGAACCCTGATGTTCTGGCTTTCTACAGATTGTGCCCTCTACAGATTCCTGCTGTAGGACAACCTGGCTGGAAGTGCAGGAAAATGCACTTCTTATATCCCTTCTTAAGAACAGTCTGAGTTTGATCTTAGGAGACCACAAAATGAGGAAGGGTTCAACAGAGTAAAGTAAACTTCAGATCTTCTTTGAGTCTATGTTGTCACTGTTATTCTTTCATTGTTTCTGCCGCTTCTCCTCTGATCCCTCTAGAGCTGTCCTCATTAGCACAAGGACGCTGGAGAGATGACCAGTTTTATCCAGTACAGCAATTCAGTGTTTCCACCATCCTTGATGGGATTTTGAGGCAACAACACTCCATTGCTCGGTGATAGCCCCTAGACTTAAGTGTAATGGCCACAATTGCGAAAGAAATTTCTTCCAAGAGGGGATTCTCCTTCCAAGCCATCATGGAGCATTTCTTATACATCCAGTCATCCAGAAGAACCCAATCCTGCAAGGTCTTATGCCCAACGGGGGTTGTTGCAGTCCATAATTCCACGCACACAGGTGTCACCATTGAGCTGATGGGACTGCCTGTGACAGTGGTGTCCCAGACCAACCATTTAGCACAGAGTGAAAAAACCCAGGTCTTGGTTTCCCCATCAAAGCTGAATTAATATCAGTTTAATTCCTCAGCTCACCTTTCTGGGCTAGTAGCAGCAAAGGTCCTCCATCCTGCCCAATATGTAGTATGAGGTGTGTCTGTCTTTGGTTTGTGTGACAGGTGTTAGTTTTCAGAACAGTTGCATTAGGAGGAAATGTGATATGTGTGCAACTGTGCTTGTGGTTCAGCTTTCTAATCATACAGAAATAAAAATAGGTTAGTGGGTTTGCAGAAAGAGGAAGATCCTGCAATCCCCTCCTCATGGCAATGCATAGTCAGATGCTTCCTCTCCGTACAGGCTCTGCAGCCAAGGCTTTTCCACCCTTCCCAGTTATGCTCTGAACAGAGCTCTGAGTTAATCCTTCTCATCTAGCAGGGTATCTGATCTTGATCTAATATCCCAGGAGAGGGGAGTCACCCCTTACCTCACAAAGCTCTTCTCCCTTGACGCTTGAATATGCATTGCTTTATTTTGTCTCATAATAAACAGCCCACCAAATCTTTAGGAAGTTCTCTTGATGGCAATTGTTTCCTCTTTTGAAGGATTTCACTAGCCCCTTTTCCCCAGAAGATGAGACTTACTGCCTTCTCTTGGTGACCCCCAAAGACTATTCAGAGCCCTTCTTCCCAAGAAATCATGTGCAGATTTCAGGCCACAACGTCCTGCATTTGCCCAGATTCCAAGATCTTTTTGGTTTTATTAACATGTATTTTGGCTGTACGGCCCCCAAGTGATCCGTGTGACTCACCACAGTTTTTGTGGTCTCTGTGTTGTCTGTGCATTGTATCAGCAATAATTTTATATTTATTTTCAGATCATTGAGGAAAGCATTGAAGAACATCAAGCCTAGTAGCAGCCTCTGTGGATCTCTACTCCAGAGTTCCACAAGCAATTAGAGATTTCAGGTCACCCACCTGGTGTCTGGTAATGGAAACCTGTTGGTCTCTTGTATCATTGATCAACATTCCTTTTGCTGATGGCATAGAAATATCTTGTCATTGTCATGCAGGTGAAATACAGCATCCAACATGACTTTCTGAGAGTTTGACTAATTATTAGTGATAACCCGTTCCTAGAATTCCTCCATTTCTGTTGCAGCACTTCTTTGCTATCTTCTCCCCAGTCATCATGGTTTGGTTTTTGTTTTTTTCTTTTTTGCAGCATCCAGCTTCTCTTCCTCCATTTTCTCTTCTCTTTTGCCACTATACATAATACAAGATACAGGATTTCCTTTTTGCCCTTGCATTTTAGTGTTTCTAATTGTGGACACCAGAGAAGGTTTTGATAGTAGACGTCCCTCTCTGTGCTACAAACGAAAATATTTGGGAATCTCATTGGCTCTTTCTGAAAAGCTTCTAGATATCATCCACATTTTCTTAGGCTGAATTTTCCCTCTTGGTTTGTCTTATCTCTGTTGTTCCTCTGTGCAGAGAAAAGACACGTCTTGAGCAGTTCATTGCTAAGCCAGAGAGGAAAAGAGGCAAATTATTTGAATTCAGAAGGATGAATGTTATTAATGGGCTTAAAAATATATGAGTTGCAGTCCTTAACTCTGAGTTCTTCAATCATCTGGTTAGTGTGGTTTGGATTTCATTTTACTGCTTGTGTGAAGCAAGCCAAGAGTGCATCTGTGCAGAAGGAAGTTCCTTTTTGGAAGAGCTCATCGGCTCCTGAGCTGTTTTCAGTAGGGGTATCTGGGCAGCACATGGGGATGCAGGTGTTTCAGAAACACCACGTGACTGAATGCAGGCTGATCTCTTTGGAGAAATTATCCTGCCACATTTAATCATGTGAAGCAAACACAGGATTGTGAGGTTGATGTTTCGGTGGACGGTCGGGACAGATGGTGATGAGAGATCTCTATAGTTTGGGTTTAGAGCATGAGGTTTATTGTTAAGGGTGTGGATCTGGGGGCCTTGCTTGGAGCTGCCAGCCGCAGCTCAAAGCAGGCCAGAAAGGCAGGAGAGAGAGAAGCAAGAGAGAGCAGAAAGAAAGAGAGCTAAAAGAGTGCTAAAAGAGTGAGTGAGATTCTCGTTTACAATACAATAAATCATCTTCTGTGTTGAATATTCTGATTTTCATCAACCAATCTAGTACAAGATACAAATCCTATAGCATTTAAATATAGCCTATAAGAATCATTGCATTACCATACTGTGCTACATTTTAAACCCTAAAAACCACTCTTTGAACCTTTTCTGCCAAGCTAGCAGGGTCTGCCCCGACCCTTGGACCTGTTTGCTAGCAGAAGGTATTTGTTCAATAAAAGGGGATTATCTTCAGTCAGCCACACCATTGTTTTCCAGTTGTTCAGTAACTAAGCTTTGGTATCTCAAAGCTTGCTTTCATTTCAATCTTGCTTATAGTTTTCATATTCTCAGCATCTTTTGGCAGGCAATAAAGCTTTCCTGTTTCATCTTCCCCAACACAGGATGAGGCGGTACTAGCTGGTGCCATCTCCACTGTGTTCAAGGAGATCTGTAAACAGTGCACTTGGAAATGAACCTTTGCCTCAGGCAATATTTTAAACAGGCAATGGCCCTACTCATGCCACAAATTATGTATCTATTTCGAAATGTGAAATGGTTATTATAATACTCCAAATCACAAGAAATGTTCCCCTGGAGGGTTTTTGTCCCTCTTCTTTCTCTACGGAGAAAGGCAATTTTGTAGCAAAGATTTCTTTTCTGCAAAGGTCTGGATTAGAAACAGAGAGGAGGGAAGGCTGGCAAAAAATAAAGTGGAAACAGAGAAGGACCTAGGGATACTAGTGGATACAAACTGGACATACCCCAGCCTATGCGCTGGCACCTTGAAACCCCTCATGTGCTGGGCTGATCCCACAGCATGGGCAACAGGGATGGGGGGATTCTGTCCATCTGTGGCGAGACCCCATGTGTAGAGCTGCCTCCAGCTCTGGGTCCAACATGAGAAGGACATGGAGATGCAAGAGTGAGTCTAGAGAAAGCCATAGAGATGCTCTGAGGGCTGGAGCACCTCTGCTATGGTCAGGCTGAGAGAGCTGGGGTGTTCAGCCTGGAGAAGAGAATGCTCCAGGGAGATCTTGGAGCCTCTTCCAGCGCATATAGGCGCTCCAAAAGAGCTGGAGAGTGACTGTGGACAAGGGTCTGAACAAAGGAAACCCCAAGCTTTCTTACATTCATGTCTAAGTGTGAAAGTCTGGGGTCATGGGCTCCTGCTATGTCTCTTGAGTGTCTGGTCACCCTGTGCCCTTTGTTTCCCCAGCTTCCTGTCCCAGAGCTCGACCTGCAGCTCACACTGCAGCTGCAGACCGAGCTACCTGCACTGAATGTATTCCTCAAGAGCCCTCACTTTGTTTTAATTGAGCACTGCTGCTAATATGCTGAAAGGGAAAAAGAAATTTCAATACATTTAACCACTGTCCTTCCATACAACTTTATTTCAAATACCAAACAAAACGGAATTAAGGCTAACAAGATTGCCTTACAAGAGTGGAAATGAATGCCAATATAAAATCACTTAGGAATCTCAAAAGTCAGTTACTGATCAACTGGTTGATCATTCACTACTTGTTAAAATACTGGGTCTAGCATTCATCTCCATCCAGCTGGGTGCCTCCTAAAGAATCTCTCTATCCCCAAAGACTTACACAGCTTATCAATTATGTTCGCTTTCAAATGACACCTCTGGCTGATTCAATTGACTGTGGAACCCCATATCTAGGTGTAATTTCCTCTAGCAGGGCTTTTACTGCTCCTCCTGTGTCAGCCCTTCTTGCTGGAAAGGCTTCTGCCCAGCCTGACAGCTATCTACTATCACTGGAAAATGCCTGCGTCCAGCATAGGTGGCATGTCCTAGAGTCCATTTGCAGTCTCTGAAAAGGGAGGTAGGTCCATGGTTGCCATCCTAACTCTGAGCTCAGTCTGATACTTGAGAACTTCCGGCAAGTTGGGAAGCAATTTGTGATTCTTTTTGTGGCAACATAAATTCCCAGAGCTATCCATAAGTTTTTAATTTGGTTAGCTATTGCCTCTGTCCCTCCAGGGGCTTGATTGTGAAACCATCTAGCCACAATGAGTGACTATCTATTCACAATGAGTGAAGTATTTATTTGGCAGAGTTGGCTTCCTCCCCTTCACTTCCTGGAAGAAAATGAAAGTTAATATAAATAACATTGTTTTTAAAAGCAAAAACATGAACAAGTGCACATAGCAGCAACTCAGAGTGAACAGTTCCTTCAGTGGAAGTTTGTTGTCTCCAAAGACATGGTCCATCTATGCATCAATTGCATATTTGTTGGTTGCAAAAGGAATTTGAAAGTGCCTCATTTTTGAGGCTATGAATCTTTAATCACCATACATTAAAACCCTATCTATCATGCACAAGATAGCACAGGTTTTTAAATAGTTTCCCGCTTAATCTTTTCAAATACTTAAACAATTCCCCTATCAATCTTTTCTCTCAGTTAAGTCCTCAAATCACTCCGCAGTGCTCCCAACAGCAATGGCAGGTCATGGCCTGTTCACCATGCAGACCTGCTGTCGATGTGTTCCCTGCATGCCTTACGAGAGACTCCAAACGAACAAAGCTCCCTTGCAAGCCTTATGGGGGACCCCAGTCCCCTGAACAATTTGCAAGAGACCCCAGAGCCCAGCCTGCCTTACTGGGGGATCCCATGCCCTGCAGGCCTTGGGACGGACCCCAGATCCCCCCTTCGGTGCACTTTACACTGACCAGGCTGCACACTCATACTCAGCCCACTCCAGCTATTTCACCCACTGCACCAACAGAGAGACCAAAATCACTGGAGAAATTTAGTAGCAGATGCTTATAATTCAGATGGAATATGCTCAGGGAATTTTAGCATGGATCCTTTGGCTCCTTTCTGCTCCGAAGTTCCAAGGTGAACTCATGCGGTGCTGGGAGTCAGGTGTTTGGAGAAGAGACTCTGAAGGTAGTGGCCTAGGGTCCCATCTGAGTCAGGAGACTGTTGAGGAAACTTCCCTGTTGGACCATCCAGGACCCATTCTGGCAGTCGCACTTGCACCATCTGAGCTGAGATCAAGGCCCCTTGGCAGCTCCACATTCCACACTCACACAGTCAGACTGGGTTTCCTTACTGGCTCAACCCCTGGTTTCCCATGGCACAGTCTCAGATGTCTGAATGCTTCAAAAAATTTAATTGTGCAAGAACAAAATAACAGCTTGGGGTGAGAGCCTCCAAAAGCAAGGAGGAATCCCCAGGAAAAGAAACCCTGAGTCTATGGGGACTGTGAGGCCTATGAGGGCTCTGAGGGATATGGGAGCTTTCCCCACCAAGCTGCACAGGAAAACCCTAACCCTAACAGGACAATTGGATGCAGGGGGATACATTGTCCCAAAGGATGATGAAAAGGCTGAAATAATTAAGGGTGTGTCCCCAGGACATGGCCGTTCACAGCATCCTCCTTATGGTCCAGTGAAGTGACTGGGCTGAAGCATTTTGTCTTCAGGTGGTGACATACCCTCACTGTTCCTGCTTCCCTGAGTTTCTGTGAAGTAACGGAAAGGAAATGACAGTCAAGGAAATAGCATACAAGGATGCTCTCACTAGCCAATCAGGTGCAGGGCAGGGCTCCCTCCAGCCATCGGAGATGCGATTAAAAGAAGGCTCTAGGGAGCATGGTGAACAGGAGTGGGCAAACAGAAGCAGGCAAACAGGGGCGTGGCACAGCAGTTTGTGTGGCAGTTCATGCAGGCAGGGTTGCAGACATCCTCCTGCTAGTGGCAGGTTTTTGGGGGGGGTTTGGGGTTTTTGTTTTGTTTGGATATTTTTTATTTTCAGCAATGGTCTCTAAACAGTCCAAAGCTATAGCTAGTGAAAGTGTACCAACCCAAACAGAACCACCCAAGAAGGACATATCTGTCCAGGCCCCTTCCTGTAAGGAGTGTTTGAGCCTGTCAGTAGTACCAGGGGATAGTACAAAAGATGCCTGTGTGAGGTGTGAACAGGTGAATGATCTCCTCTGTCTGGTGGCCAAGCTTAAGGAGGAAATAGAAAGACTAAGGAGCATTAGGGAAAGTGAAAGGGACTGCTGGAGTTTCACCCTTCCATCCCTGAGAGAAGCCCACCAGGCGTCAGAGGACTCCCATGTCTCTTACCATCAGGCAGAAGGAGGAGACCTAGTAGATGAAGGGGAGTGGAAATTGGTCCCTACTCCCAGAGTTAATAAAAATTCCTCCTGACCCCCATCACCTACCCAGGTGCCACTTCAGAATAGGTATGAGGCCCTGGATCCAGAGGGTCAGCCAGATGACATCGAAGAAAATAATCTGCCTGGAGAGCCTCCCAACTATGCTTCATCTGTCAGACGGATCACTACCTCTAGCATTAAAAAGAAAAGAAAGGTAGTCATAGTGGGTGACTCCCTTCTGAGGGGAGCAAAGTGCCCTGTATGTCAACCGGACCCATCCCACNAAATCAGCAGCCCAGCTGAAGTGCATGTACACTAATGCTTGCAGCTTGGGTAACAAACAAGAGGAGCTGGAAGCCATGGTACAGCAGCAAAGCTGTGACGTAGTCACCATCATGGAAATGTAATGGGATGACTCTCATCTGAAACGAGTTGCATCCACTGCAGCTGGAGCGCCGCAATGGATGGCTACACGCTCTTCAGAAGAGACCGGAGAGGGAAAAGAGGTGGAGGGGTGGCTTTTTGTTAGGGAAGCTCTTGACGCCATGGAAATTGAAATTAATGATGATAAAGTCAAGTGCCTATGGGTAAGAATCAGGGGGAAGGCTAAGAAGGCTGACATCCTGGTGGGAGTCTGTTATAACCACGCAACTAGGAAGAAGAGGTGGATGACTTATTCTA